>PVHY01001123.1:0-87242 GCA_004024945.1 Uropsilus gracilis | reverse complement strand
AGTATAGTTTCCTTGCATTATTGTTATAAGTTCTTTCTATTTCTTCTTGATTCAGTCTAGGAAGATTTTTATGTTTCTAAGAAGTTTTCTATTTCTTTTAGATTATCCAACTTATTGGCATACAAATATTCAAACTAATATTTTATGGTACACTTTATTTTGGTGTATTATAACTTCTCTTTTGTTTTTACTTTTCATAAGAGTTTTCTTCTATTTTCTTTGTGAGCCTTTTTTTTTCCTTTTTTTCCCCAAGAAAACGATAACATTGCTCTTTTGGGCTGTTTTATTTTGGGTTTCACTTATTTATATTTGCTTTAATTTCTGATGAGATCAGGCGTGTAGGGTGGTATGGCTATAGACTAGATTTGCTTTAATTTCTATTACTTACTTCCATATGTGTTCTTTCGATACTGCTTTTTTTTGCCCCTTCCCACTTCCCTAAGTTGAAAATGTTTAAAAATTAATTTTAGAAGTAGCAGAATACCTCTTCTCTGTATATTCTTAACCACATGGAGCAATTTTAAATACTACCTGAGGTACTATATAAAGTGTGCATAGCTTGAGGCAAAAATCATTGGGGACCTATGGGAAGCTTTCTCATAGTCATTATTATAGATCCTTAAGTAGTCTTATTTATAAATAATTGAAACCTATTGCAATTGTTCAAACACCTGAAAACATTAGTAAACACTGTTTTGTGTCATTTGAAAAATTTTAATATTTGGTTCTCTTACATAGGCATTCAGCACTATATAAAATTTGTATAAAATCTGTAGTCAAGAAGTCATTATAATGATGTGTTTTGTCTGAAAAACTTTCATTCATTTATTTTTGAATCATAATTCATAGGATTTGTTTAAAATATGTCACACATAAAAAGTTGATATTTATTTTTTGAAAAAAGACATTTTTTATTACATATTTGTATATACAAATATGCATATACATATGTATATACATATTTTATGTCACTGAATACCCTGAGTTTCTCCCACCACCGTGTCACCTGTGAACCCTCATACTGATCTCTTGTGCTTATCTCTCAAATGACCTAACATTAATAGCAGACAAATATCACAGTCACTTAGAACACATCCAATAATTCTTCCCTATGTATTCCTGTATGTATTCCTGTTCTGTTTTCACAACTGTTGATCTTAACCTTGAACCTCAAGTATTTATTATCACTACTTGCCCTTGCTTTTACATGACAATAAATGATTCCTTTGAATTCATGATATTACAAAGGGATTCTATGGGAATAATAAACTTGTGATGTTGCCATATATTCTATAATGCTTTAATTTTTACAAAAAATTATGATGATTTATCCAATTTTGATATAACTATTCAGGTAATTAACACAAAAGTATTAATGTTCTGAGAAATGTTGAAAAGAAATTCTTTCATGAAAACACTATTGTCCAATTGTTCGTGCATGCATGTGTGTGTGTGTGTTTGTGTGTGTGAAGTTCAAGTACAGGATGACTAATTCAATTTGACTTTTAATTAAAAACCACATTTCTTAGTATACATATATATCATACAACATTTGGAACAAAACTAAATTAAAAATTACTTGCTGTTTATATGAAAATCAAGTTTAACCAGCAGTCTATGTTTGGTTTTGTTTAATACAACAACCCTATGAGATCAACATATGGGATTGCCTGGCCAATAGGTTTCTCTCCAAGCCTCAAAATCCACTACCTTTTGCTGCTGCATTGTCTTTACACTTGGATGAATCTTCACACAATTGTTTATCTAGGTCTTACCTGCTGCTCTTTCTGCATTTGGAACAGAATGTTCTGAATCCCTTGAGTTCCAGCTCTTCCCATGCATTCTCACAAATGCTGGATGCTCCTGTGTCCACAGTCACTCTCTGGAGAATAGGATGGTTAGGAGAAATTATTTAAACTATAGCGGCATTCTGCTCAACTCAGCTCCATCCTTTCAAATTTTGAATTAATTCAAATTGTCCACTAGATGGCACTATCATTGTCTTTATTGCACAAACTGATGATTTGTTTTTCTTTGAATTAGAATGATACATCTAAATTCTTTCCTTAGTTAGATTTCACCCAGTTTAGAAAAATTCACCTGAGTGGGTAGAGCTGAGTAAATTTGTTCATCTGCCTAATTTGCTCAGCCATGTACTGCAGTATCCTGCTGGCATGTTGAAAAGTGACAAAGAACATACCAATAGCTGATATACTGGGGCAGCTAATGAGAAAGTAAATGTAAAGAGTTTATATTTTTTCAACTTGTAATTCTTGACATATCTCATTCAAATTTTGATGATTTATTAATTCCTTGATTATGATGAAACTTAAAGATTAGCCTGAGTATTTTGACGAAGAAATAGAGCCTTCAAACTTCTCATGACATCTGTCATAATGTGCAATAGAGGGAAGAGAACAGCATCCCAATTCAAAGGCAAAGCATAGTTCAAGCTGGAAATTAAACAAGCAATACTTTAAAAGAGAATTGCTTAGGCAGAAATGGTTAGCAGAAAAGCAGGTCCAAATTTAGGAAGGAAAGGGAGAGACATTGAGAGCCAGACTGCACTTGGTAGAGAAGGAAAGCTAAAGACCATTTTGATCACCATTTCATACTTTAGTAAACAAAAAACTTAAACAGGATTTGTACATGTTGACAAAATGATATAACCATGAGAAGAGAAAGTTCATTTCAGGGAACTCTGCTGATGATTAGTACACAATGTTCATTTTCTTTACCTCTCTGCTGCGGCTTCTCACTCTGTACAGGTAAGGATCTGTCACTGCATTTTGAATGCAGTGACATAAAATATGGTATCTGTAGTTAGAGTTCTGAAGTTTACTGACCTCTGTTCTGCCATTTGCAGATTGCATGGTCTTGAAAATTTACTTATGCCCTTTAAATGCCCTCATCTGAGTGATGTGGCAGTTGAATAGACTGTATAGAATATAATGACTATATAAGTGCTAGCTATTATTGTTGTTGGGATATGTGTGATTTGGTCAAAAAGCATTTCTTGTGTTGTGTCTGTACAGTGGGAAAAGGGGCAAGGCAGAAGGAAACTAATTCCTCTTGTATGTAAAAATCCAAGAATTTTGTTTTTAGCATTTTACCTAGATATCTATACAGAAAGAGAGATGGTATTGTTACTATTTGACTGATAAGAACAAGAGCCAAAGAAAAACAACTGAGGCTCAGAGAAGTTAATAAACTGGATGGAGGTTATACAACTAGAAGTCACAGAGTGGGAATATAGATATTGTATTTATGAATTGGTAGATTTTGCTTTATATTGTTGGAAAATTTTCCAGAAAGTAAGTATTTTTAACTCTCTTGATCTTAATTATATGGTTGTTTTCTTTTAAACATTTCTTTTAAACACTTCTTCAAACATACATCCATTCTATCTTTTGCCAGTATAATGGCTTCTCCTGGTGCTGGCTCTAAAGTAAAAATTTGGTTGAATATTTAAAAAGCATCTGTGCACATAGAGGATCAGGAGCCATGTGGCCTCCTTCCTGGAACTACAGGGTATATTGGTATAAAAATGACCTGAAACATAACATAGACCAGCTTACAGTTACCTTTGCAACTGACAGCTTTATTTTACAAAAGCACTTGGCACTTCCTGCTTTCCAAATGGTCCCAAATGCTTTGTTCTGAACACATATTACATAGATATACAAGATATTATTAAATGAAAAGATTATATAAAAATTGAAATTGATACTGAAGAGAGTTCTAAGACAAGGATATAATCCCTGGAAAGTGATATTTTTTGTTTCCCATTAATAGAATCACATTAAATGCCTAAGGCAGAATGAGATGTGAGGATTTATTTAAATTTTCTTTCTTTCATGCAATTTCAATGCTTTGGTTTAGTAGGTAATTACATATCTTAAAGAATTACTTACATCTTTGTTCTTCACTTTGTGACTTACAAATACCATATGTTTAGGAAGAAAACATTCTATTGGGATATAGTGAGGCATTTATGAGTTTCTACTTGCTTCTGCTGCTGTTGCTGGTGACTCTCACTACTACTTCCATTGCTATTCCTATTACTCTTAATACATGTTCACATTATGCTGGGTTCTTTCTTTTTTTATTTTTAAATACTTTGTTTGTTTTTTCACAACTTTTTCCTTTAGATGTGGTCATCATAGCTTTCCACCACCAAAGCACCCATAATCCTCCACCATAGTCCTCCATCAAAATCAGAGATTCAAAAACAGGCATCTAAGAGTGGCAAAAAAGGGAAAATTTTACCCCACTTGTCAGTGAAGAACTAATGATTCCATCCTCAAACTTTCATAACATTTGACTTAAAATGTTTAACACAATATTATTGATACCTTAATGATAATATAAATTAAATAATTAAATGCATATATGATAATCATCTATTACCAAGACTACTTGTTTCTTTCTTTCATATATGTTATAAACATTTATGCTTGCTTTTAATAAGATCTATGTATGTTGCATTTGCTTTAAGATAAGATCTGTGGATATTAATATAAAAGAAATGAATTATTAGCCCCCTTTATAATATATATTGACTCTCATGGTCATACTATACTCACTGGGACCACTATTTTAGGTGAAGAACATTGAATGATAGATATTGGTGGCAGAAATAATGTTGTGAAAGTAAATAATAGCAACATTATTAATTAAATAATATATGTGGAAATTTCCTTTAGTAACTAGTTAGAATCAAGCTCTATAATATTTCTATGTTAAGTGGTCTAAAATGTTCCCATATATAATGGCCTATATAGGATATATGTTGGATATTGGCAATATCTATTCCTGATTTGGCAAAAAAAATAATTTAGGGAAAATCTAGATTTAGAGAAAACACAATTGTGAAACTCATTGTAAAGTTTTCTAAAGATAAAAACTAACTTAATGCATGAATGTAGATGCAGTGCACGTAGGAGGATCAGGTAGCTGTTGTAAAATATATTTAAGGGGTGACATTGAAAGTTTGTAGTGTAATCAATCAATCAATCAGATGCAGGTAGAAGCACTTTTAAGCATTATTTAACAACATGAAACCTAAGAGCTCTCAATAATTTACTGCAATTAATTTTAAAATAATCTAATACTGAAATCTACAAAATAGCACAAAATAACGGAATAATTCTTCAGTGCCCATTTTGGATTGCAATTACCTGTCAATCAGTAAGTGCAAGTTTGTCCCCGTACCATTGTCAATGAGTACTGCAAAACAACTGAAGGTAAACTTAATGTAGTAGTCACTTGCCATTCAAAGTTTTAAAGAAATGATATATTTTTCAAAAGCCAAATAGAAATGTAACCCAGAAAAGAGTTTGGATTTCAAAATGAGGTGGAACATAGGAAAGTTATATTGTATCAAAATACAGGAGGAAGTGACTTCACAGAATAATAATAATGAGGACACTAGTTGAAAGATAGAGATGTTAGTTGTTTGGAGAGTGGCTTCAGTTCATTTTGTTCTTACATAAAAGTATTCATTCTTTGAATATTCTCTTCTTCCTCTTTCCTGGGAATATAAACATAGTAGGAACTCATAAATATTTAAATAAATAGAAAAGCATCCAAGAACATGAGTAAATGTTCCTATTAGTAAATAGAATTGAGGGTTGACAGATATATCAAGGTCTTTTCTTGACAAGGATAACAACTTTTTTAGTTGGATCTTGGGAGGCACAACCTTGTCATCCACCATTAGAAAACTCTAAACATGTAGAGATGTACACACACACACACACACACACACACACACAACACATAATATGCAGTTCTGGGTATATGACAGAATATCCATAATAAAACTTTCTCTTACAAAGTAGAAAATATGGAAACCTAAACAGTAAGTTTCCTTACCAGATATAATATCATACTCAGTAGATATTATGGAAAAACTGCTCTTGAAAATTTCCCTTAAATGGAACCTGGATTCATTCTGTGAGGTACTTTCACTATTCTATCATTGTTCTGCATAAGTCTTGGTTTTGAGTATTGGGAAGTTCTTGCTCTTTCAGTATCCTCAATGAATTTTTGAAGTGGATTTTACAAAAATATTACTCTCATTAGACTACTTTTCAGTGAATATTTAGAGATTTAAAGACTAGTTTCTATTCCTGAACTTTTAGGGCAATATAAATGCCCTTGAAATATTTGATGTTTTCAATTCATTTGTCTTGATCAATATCATGTTTCAAATAGTCAGTGAACACAACCAAATCTCATATCTGTATATTTCTTTGTTGCTTCCTTTGTGACTTCCTTTAAGTCATGTACTCTCTTTTCTGTCCTCCCTCCTCTTTTTCTGCTGTTCTGCCCAATCCAGGTTTTTAATTCTTTATATAATATTTTACAAAGGATATAATACTTTTTTCAATATATAATTGTTTCTAAGTCTTGTTTCTTAAAGTGTTTGTCAACTTAATTTACTTTTACTATTATTTTATTTTTTATTTTTTTAATTTTTTTTATTTATATGTAAATTTCACATCTTTGCAATCCCAGGGATTTGCCCCCCCTTTCTCCCCTCCCCCTTTCCCTTCTGTCCATTGTTGTGTGCTTCAGTTTGGTGCTCAGCCTGTTTTATTTTAAATTAAGTGGAGTGAATGAATTTTCTTACTCTTAAAGGTCTCTATATTTTTTTTATTTATTAAGTTAATTCCTTTTATCTAAAGCATTATTTGCCATGGTAAATAACACTAGTACACACTAATATCTTGATTTAAAAATTCACCTTTCTTTCCTTAAGCTGTCGACTCAGAGGCATTTGACCTGCCTTTCAGTTATTATAAGAAAGAGCTTGGCCAAGCGTTTTATTCCTGAAATAAATTTCTTTCCTTCCTTTTTCTTTTTTTTTTTTAGATTCTAATTTGCATCTGCTTGTCAGCTTCCTTTGCCTCATGGTTTACATTTTTGTTTAAAGCAGTTCACCTAAAATACTACTTTTTGTATTATCTAGCATAGGATATTCTGCAATACTAAATAGACCCCGAATGCACATTGGCTTAAACAACAACCTGAGATGAACGTTTTTGATCTGTAAACTATTCTCTCCTTTATAAAGATCTGTCTTATTCTCCACCAGGCTGTGATCTTTCCCTTTCTGTACCCTTTTGATAGGGGAAATAGTGAGGTGTATAATAAACATGCACACAGCTTGAAAACCTTGACTGCACTGATTCATATTCTCTTTGTAGACTGAAAAAATTACAATTATGAAACTAAATCAGAGCAAGAAAAGAAACATTTATTTTCTTTAATATAGTATTCTTTAATGAAGTATGATCATTTTACATCCTTATTAATTTTATTACAATATAAGATTTCTCCTCTTCATGTGTGATCTCATAGCTTTCTTACCATCTGGGTACCCACAGTCTGCCGCCATAGTCTGCTGAAGTTTTCCTCTAACCCTAATTTTTCTTCCCTCCTTCTGTCCTTCCCCTCTTGAACGACCCATCTTTGAAACAGCTATGGTCATATATGGTCAACTCCATTTGTAAAGTGTTGTTGTTTGATCTCTTACTTGGTTTCTCTGCATCATAAGTACAAAAAGTCAGGAGGAGAAAGATAAATAAATGATGGGTGACTTCACTTACATGTGGAATATAGACATTTATTGAAGAGGTTAGACGAGCCAAGCTGAAGAAACTAGGCTGAGCAAGTCAGAAAGCCAGCATCAGATTTCTCTCTGTGACCAGCCATTATCCATGGAGTTTTGGACCCAGATTAACATTGACTAGTTATGATCACAGGAAGACTAATAATCCATCTTTTCCACAAAAATAATGAAACATATAGGGCTTTTCTGACAGGTTAATATTTAATAGTCCAAGTTATTTGACTCACAATTTCAAAATAATTCCTTCAAAACTGGATCCCTGTGGCATAAACTGCTGGGTATGATCAACTTTTCCCTGTGACCCGAGGAGCAAGTCATGGCTCATTTGTGAGTACAGCCTTGAGGACTGGGTGGTACAGGTTGCTATGGAAGTAACAGAAGGAACAGCATTCACACTGACTGCTGCTCTCAGTGTCCACAATCCCACCAGGACTCTGGCAGCCAGGCTCAGCAATCAGATTCATCTTGCAACCTGTTGGCAGCACCCAGGTCACTCCGAATGTGGTAGCAACAGTAGTGGCCATGGGCAGCAGAGGCAAAATCCAAGCCCCATGGCTCCTGGCCCGGACTATTAGGAGGAGCGTTCTGGCTAAGTGGAGCTGCAGGCAATGAGTCCCACAGTTTGGTGGGCCAATGTGTCAGGTTCTTTGCCACAGTCCCTCCTGCAGCCACTGGGACCTGTGTTCCAGTGCCAAGACCAGGTCCTCAAACATTGCTACATCCAGTACCACTGAGGACTCTGACCAGCTCTGGCCCATCAATGTTCTCTGACCTCAAGGCAGGTTGAGTCTGTGCAGGAACTAAACTTTTCTCTTTTTTAATGTTTCTCTAAGATTGTAAATGGACCAATCTGGGTAGAGATGAACGAATTGATCATTTCTAGCTCTCCTGTTGTCAGTCAAGGACTTGAGCTCACTTTGTGGATCAAAAATGGAAGCTGTAAGCAACCATTGAGTGCTTAGCATGCTAATCATCCTTGTTGGGTGGGGATGCTTTAAGAGTAAATAAAGGCAGGGCAGAAACTAGCTTGATTCATTCAGCAGCTGACCTCTGAAGAGAGGATTCAGCAGATGGCTTCTGAAGAAGAATCATTGAGCAGATGACCTCCATGAACTCTGAGACCTCTGAAGACTCCAATACCTTCAGACCTACAACATCCATTGGTCCTTGTAGAAACCAGGCTGGTGTACTTTTTTCAGTCTCTGCCTCTGACACAGCACGAAAGGAATATCATTGAGCTTGGTCTGGTATCTCAAGGAGCCACTGAGTACTGGTTCTATCAATAGCTCATAAACAACTATAATACTGATGTCTCTGAAAACATCTCTTAGTGACTGACACCACTGATCAGTGCTAACCAGCACGGCTGACAGGTGCTGACAGGTCGTTAGTGCTCTGTCCAGCTACCATTGAGAACTGTCCACTTCTTCTGATAGTCAGGTACCACCCTCTGGTGCTATTATCCCTATTGCTATCTGGTGCTTTTCAGTGCTAGCCTTAGTCCAGTGCTTTTCAGTCTAGCCTTTGTTTGTTGCTGTGGTCTGCTGCAGGGTCACCTCAGTGACTCTACCTGCGAGTACCTACAGCTGCCACTGTGAATTAGACTTGGTATGCTACTTGTTAATATGCCACCAGCTTTATGTCATTCTTGACAAGACAGCACCATCTTGCATGAGTGACTTTTCTTTGGGACATCTGGACACTATATTTCAATATTTTGGGTGAAACAGTTGACCACTTGTGACCTTTAGAAAGTCTTTTGTTTCTCCATCTCTTATTTGTCAAATAAACCCTGTTTTGGGATCCTGAGATTGAGCAGTGTTGTCAGTTGACCACATGAGTGAGAACCCATAACCAATGACCTGTATTCCTCTTTTTCACTGTCTTTGATATTTATTTATCTTGATTCTACAGAGCTAATTTAGTCAGAGTTATCTGAGTTTGGGAAGATGTAAGGAGCAAAGTTAATTTTAATATTTTGTCTTAAAGTTAGCCTTAAATCCATGATGGCATAGTCAGATAGTTATCTCTTGATTCTAGAAATTCAAACATGACAATGTGAAGCTTGGACTGTGGATCTTCTGGACATTTCTTTGTTTTTTGTTTCACCCCCACAAACAGGATTTATCACAACAAGACAAAAGACACTGTTAATTTGCTTAAGCATTTCTGAGGTAAACCTATTAGGGTAGAGGAAACATTTTTCAGCAAAGCATGGCTTTTTTTATTTTTACTTTTGGTTCAAGTGTTCATATCATGGTGTCTTAAACACAGGCTTATGTTCACAATATATTTCAAAATATACAGTGGTATTTTGTCTAGGAGAGAGTGCAGAAATATTTTTGAACATTTATCTACCCATAGGTCCCTTTAACAGTTTCTCTGTTGTCAACAAAGCATGGTCACTAAAAATAAATGTATTTTGTGTATTAACCTTTTATTTTCTTTAGGACCATGAGAAAAGTGAATAACTGATAAAGAGTTATCAGGTTGTTATTTTGTTCTGCTTCTATTTTAACCCTTTGAATAAATTATGACCTTCTTCAATAAAGAATTCAAGATCTTATGTTTTTAGTATTTTTAGTACCCTGAACATAAACATGCCAGCATAACAGTGCTGAATAAAAATCTGTTTACCTCTTTATAGGCTAAAGCTCTAGAGCAGAGTTCAACAATGTTTTCTATATAGCCAAGTAATGAAAAATCTTGGTCTTTCTGGTCATATAGATTTTGCCACACCATTATAAACCTGCAGTTTTAGTGTGAAAGGAGCATATACACAACAAACAAATACATAAGTGAGACTATGTTTCAAAAAAAACAAGCAAAACAAAAGATTCCTGAAGTCTAAATTCCAGTGTAGGATGGTTAGCCTATGCCTATAGGTAGTTTTAAATATTATCTGTGATACTAAATATGAAAAACACTGATCACTGAGCCATGAACAGAGGAGCTGCTCATTTGGTAGACACATACTATTGCATCTATTACTTGTCAAATGTTTATAGGTAAAAAATTAATTTTCAAAGTCCTTTTAGTCTTTTAATAAAGTAAGCCTCATTGGAGAATTGAAATTGCATTACTGTTTTCCTTTTATTTCCCACTATGAGTTTGATTGTCAATGCTCAATAAATATTTAACTAAGTACTTGAAGAGTAGTGTGTCTGTGTTATATACTGGTCACAAGAGTCTTCATAATATTGCTGCAAAATAGTAATTCTTATCCTTTCTGGTTTTATATTCCTCCCATTACTATATCAAAGAATGAGGATCTCAGCATGATAGAAATAAAAGGGTACTTTATTATGAGAACAGATATAGAGATATTTGTAGACATTGTGTTGTTGCATTTATCATTGATGATAAATTTTGAGGAGAGGCAGTAAGCTTTCATATTGATAGAAATTGATATTATAGCTCTGGCTTTAAAATAAATAATTCTGTTTACTTTTGAAATGTATAATAATATATTTGAGAAAAAAGATATTACCATGGTAACTGTAAAACTCAAAGACAATAAAAAATATCCTTTATATATACTGTTGAGGCACAGACAGAAATTTCCATACCCCATCTGTGTTCTTCTAAAACTGGATGGATGAAAAAAATTAACATCAGAGAGATTAGTAGGAGAAAAGGCCAAAATTTACATGGTTTTAAATTGTAAAGAATAATGGAGTATGTGAAGAATACTTACTCTGTATTTAAAGATGTGGCACATCAAGAGAGAGTCCAGGACGTCACATACCAGACAAGAAGGGGTTACTCTAAAAGTAAGTATGATCTTTTTAGGTAGTAGGGACATGTTCATTGATAAACTGATGAAAAGAGATCCCCAAAACTACATTCTTGTGGATCAAAGGGGTGAATAGTAATTGTACTTTTGATGAGGAATAAGCATTGTTAAGATATGATGACCTCTTTTTTCATTCAAAAAGTGTAAAGGAGTGAGGCAAGGACAGAAGTTTCTTTGCAGCTTCCAGGGAATTCATTGCTCTTATATCAAAACACTGCATTTGAACAGGCAGCCCTGTGGTCCTGGGCCTTTGGAGCTCCAATGTGAGCAGGGAGCCAAGGCAGTGTGGAACCCTGAATAGGCCCATTGTGAGAGCCTGGGAGGGGGTCCAGGTGGGGTTTTAGGCCCACCCACCAGCGGATGGTTGCACGGGGGCAGCCATCTACAGACTCTATGGACCGACCAAGACATTGTTCAACCAAGTCCCTATTTCAAGAGGGTTTGGGAATGCACCTGCCTGGCAGGAAGGTATGATACATGGGTAGAGGGGTGGAGGGGAGGGAAGCCCCTCCCATTTCACTCTCACTACAGCTAATCATCATCAGGAGGAAGAATAATACAAACCCCCATCATAGAACCGGTGAAGTACCAAGTAAAAATCCAGCCCACAAAGTCTGAGCTGGACACAGAAGATGGAATATTGAGAGAACCAGTGCATGTGAGACTGGAGGAACAACTGTGGAAACACAATGTCACAAATGCACACCTGCACACTCACCGGGTCTGGAAGAGCCAACACCTCATCTCTGAGATGCCATCGAGGGGAGCAAAGCACTTCTCCCCCCACTATGGGAGAAGAAAGCCAAAGAGTGAGGGCATAGGCCCCACAACAAAGCTGCAAACTGAGACAGAGGAGATGCTCTACAACGGCCATTAACAGATGTCTGTATCCACAGAGAAACTTCTTCACTGACACTGGCTGGGGGTGAGGCTTCCTAAGCCAGTCTACAGAACCATAAGGTAAAACAGCAAAACAACATAGAGAAGGGATTGGAGAAGACAGCCTGGGATGAGAAAACATGGACAGACCACAAATAAATATATACTGGATGCATAATGCAAGGTTAACACTTAAAACCTACGAGCACATTTCACCTAGCCCCAAGACCATAGTTCCTCATCCAGTGAAAAGACACTGCCACAGGAAAGAGACTAATGGACTTAACACAGACTAACAAACAACAGAGAGGGGTTTGAGTGAACCTGGGGCACTAGACGGAGCGGAGGTATCACAAAAACCATTTACTGACGTTGCGAATTAAGGAATAAAAATAAAGAAATCAAAACAACAACAACAAAACACTGGATTCAGGTGGGTATCTTGAGGAAACCAGTTTCAAAAATCTTAGGATATTCTGATTTGCATACCTTCAATCATTAAAAACAGTCATACAGATACATAAAAGGGTGAAACAAAGATGTCTTTATCCCCTACCCATTTTGGAATTTATCTGATGGCTATATGTCAAGAGTGTGCAAATGGAGTATTTAAATTGATGTTAATTTTCTTCCCCCCCCCATATATTAACAAAGAAAACTGCCTTGATTAAATTTTTTCATACATGATTTATTCAAGTCTGAAGTGCTACTAGGATCGAGAATAACGTGAGGGTTATAGACATCAAAGAAATGAGATAGTCTCTGGGTTTGTGATGATAATAACCTATGTTCTAGTAGAATATATGAACAAGCAGGCAAATTTATAGTATGATGCTATCAGGAATAGAGGTGGAGATAAGTACTACTGAAACAAAAGAAAAAGATTAAATTCAAATTAGAGAGTCAACATTTGATGAATTTTAAAGAAGATAGTTTTCAAAAAAAAAATTAAGATTAAAAAGAACACCTGAGAAAGTGTTACAGAAAGACATCTAAAGGGAAATGCATTGAAATAGTTTCTTATATTCTCTCCACCTTTCCTTGCACATTTTTTTGATTACCTTTGAATACCCTCTTCTCTCTTATGTACCTGGCAAAATTGTTCTTCAGAAATAAGCTCAAATATTTCCTATTGTGTGTCCTTCCTTATCCTTCATAAGATATTTAATTACTTTTCCTTTTCAACAAATGCCACAATGTTGCCATCTTTCATAATACTGTTTGGCAAATATCACTTCCTTTGCTTATTTTCCTCATTTCCTCGTGGGCTAGCACATGGTTTTTTTTAGCAAACAAACCACTGTCTGACCATTGTTGATTGTGCAAATAACTGATTATTTTCCTACTTAATTTTGAATAATAGTTTTATATCCTCAATCGTATTGTCGACTTCTTAATGGTAGGCAAATCTAAGATAGATTTTACTTCATCCCAGGATTTTAAAAAATTGTTTATGTAGATCAACACAAGAAATTTTATGCATTAAATGTATCATTCTCCATTTATTTTATTTTATTTTGTTCTTTAGGTTACAACTTCTGTGTTACTATTATTTCCCCCCTGCTTCCTCCCTCTGGTGCCCCTTCCATTCTCTCACACCCCACTCTTGTTTATTAGCTGTGTCCATTAGTCTCTTTCCTATGTTAGTGTCTTTTCTCTGGGTGAGGGATTGCGTTGTTGGGACCAGACGAACCTTGCTGTTAGATTTTCAGTCTTAAGTTTGCCTTGGGTGGCCAAGTTATATTCATTTGTGATCTGTCCATGTTTTCTTACTGCAGGCTGTCCTCTCCAAACCAACCCCATCTCCATTACTTTGTTGCTTATCCTTATGGCTCTGGTGTCAGACTTAGGGGTTCTTGTCCCCAGTTAGTGTTGGTCAAGAAATTTCTCTGTGTTCAGGCTTCTGCAAGTGTCCTTTATAGATCATCTCCTCTGCTTCAGTTTGCAGTTCTGATGTGGGGCCTATTACCCCCTCCTTGGTCATCCTCCTTTCTCCCGCAATGGGGGGAGGGCGTGTTGCTCTCCTTGAACATTTCTTGAAAATGAATTCCCAAGTCTTGGGGGGGGGGGGGGGAAAAGTGCGCATGGTGACATTGTGTCTCTCAGTTGTTTTTCTGGTCTTACATGCACTAGTTCATTTGGTCGTCCATCTGCTTAGTCCAGCTCCTGCCTGGGGGCTGGACTATTGGCTGGTCCCCCACCCGTTCCATGTTGAGGTTGGCAACACACTTATTCTGGTTCCACTGAGGTTTAGCTGGAGTAAGAAGAGAGAAATGGAAGGGACCCTCCCAACCCCCCCACTACACACCTTACTCTGCTTCGCAGCAGGCCTTGGGAGTGCGGTGCCCACGTGCCAGCTCCTGGGCAGACCCGGAAACAGCCACTGGCCACTCCCCCTCCCCACCGCATGGGGAGAGGCGCAGGGCCCACCGCAACAGCGCAGTGGCCGCCGACGTCTGAGCTGCCACCAGCGTGGGCCAAGAATGACCCACGCATCCCTCAAACAAGCTCGCCCCACCTCCATTTATTTTTACTGTACAGATTTACATTTAAATAAATGGTTATTCCTTTTCTCTCATCACCATGTTAGAACCATTTAACTATCTGAAGGAAAGAGTCTTAAAACATTAGTACAATAATATTAAAAGAAACAAGGTTGAGCCCTCTGTTGCCTGCTTCAGCTCCATGGGACCCCATGTCCCAGCTCGCCTGGCTCTCCTTCTCCTCCTTTGCCCTGTGGCTGCTTCCCTCTCCATGCAGGCCAGCCATTTGATCCCAGAGTTGTGGAGGCCCAAATTCTACCATTGCTCACCACTGTCTCTACCTGATAGCGCCCAAGCTTGGAAGGGCTCAGAGTCATGGACACGTCCTGCAGTTTTCTTGGACTAGGCAAGGTGATAGCCACCTCTTTCTTTCACTAGCAAAACCACTGCACATTCATCAGATATATCAGCATGCCACTGTCACGCCTACCCCCAATCCTTGTATTGATCACATCCTGACAGAGAAAAGGGTTCACTTCTTAGGAACCTTTAGCTTGGATTCTAGTAAGTGATGGGGCCATCAGAAAGAAAGATTGGCTTCTTAGCATTAAACTGGGGTCCACATTTTGCACTAGGCATCACAAATTATGTTGCCAATCCTGAAAGTTAGGTAAATGATATAACTGAAACAAAAATTAGCAGAGGTATTTGCAGTGTGATTAAGGGTGGACATATTTACACTTCTGACACTGATCTAAATATAGAACATCTATATCGGTCTGTGTACTGATCACCTTTATTTAGAAATTCCAAATATCTCAAACTCAAATGCCTTATCACATGAAGGATTGCTTCCAATCTACACTACTCTAATTCCCATCCGATTATTCTCTGAGAATGTCATGATCATTTCATTAAGTTTTACAATCTAAATTTCAGAAATTTGCATCTCTTTCATTCTTGATAGATGATACACTTCAGTAATGTCACATAAGCATTTAGCATCACAAAGATACTTGAATCAAACTGATTTGATTTGTCCCTATATTGCTATTGTCATCATCTTAATGTAGGTTCCTTGTTTTAGAGCATCTAAAGCATCTAGAGCATCTAAGATGCCTTGTTTTAGAGCATCTACTCCTTCCTGTCTTTTACAAGCCTGGTGAACTTTTACTACAAAACAATTCTAATCACATTACTTTGTTTTCATTAAATGGTTAGTGGCTTCTGATTTTTTTTAAGACAAAGAGTAAATTCTTAGAATGACTTTCAAAATCTCTGGATTCTATCCACTTGCCACCCCTTGCTTTGGTCACTGTTCTGCCTTTTCTAACTCTTTTGAACAATGATGGGCTCCTGCTGTCCTTCTCACTCACCTTCCTAATATTCTGTTCAGTTTTTATTGCATGCTAAGATGGATGTTTACTGATTGCTACCAAGAAGGAGGGTACTCTTATGATTCTATCACTCACTGTATAGCACAATATAACATCCTGATAATATATTCTTCATTTGTAACAATTTAGGTAATTTTTATATTAATGCTTGCTTCCCCCTCAGGATTACAGCCATGAATATTTTGTATTCAGGGATTCTCACAGTGGATGGTATATAGTAGATGTTTACTGAACATTTTTTAAATGAATGTATATTTAACTTATGTTTTCCCTCAATGAACCTTAAGAGCAAGCAATACACATGGTTCGTACATTCTAGTTTGTTGCATGATAAAAAGTTGCAGATTAAGACTATTTTTTTAAGATTCATTTAATCTTTCCAGATTTTAGCAGTGCTTAATAATTTTAAAATGTGCTGGAAAACAGCTTTCTGAAGCTATATGCCATTTAGTAGGGAATTCTGTTTAAGAATCATCACTTTATTTTGGCTTTTTTTCACATTTTACTTGTGAGAGTATACATGTGTGTTCCGTATGTATAGAGTGAACTTTATTATCAAATATAATTGTCCAGCTCATTTATGCCTTTTTTGTAAGATTACAAGTATTTTAAATTTAGGTAGAACTTTTCTTTACATATTAATATTTCTTCAGTTCAATATATAGCTTCTCATCTATTTACTGAGTGAACAATTAAATTAGACCTTGTAAACACTAGAGTAAGATCACTTAGGTCTCCATTGAACCTCATATTGATGTTGTCCTATCTGAGTAAGCATACTGGATCACCTGAAGGTGCAGGTTACCAGTCACCATATTTATATTTCTCCTTGTTAATATAAAGCAAATTTTAAGACATTTGCAAAACAGAGCATTTCAAGGGCTTCATTAGTAATAGGATCCTCACACACTTTCAGTGATGTTCACAAATGGAATTTGGAGTTATGCAACTCATGTTGAAATCTTACCAATTTTAACTATTTAGCTCTCTGATTTTGAACTAGTCAGCTATCTTTAATTCTTCATCAGTAATGTAGTCATCATAATGACTTTGCAAGACGGTTGCAAATGTCAAATACTGTAAGTAAAACTACTTCATATAAAAGTAATCACCAATAGTTATGCAGATACAACACCCACAGGATTTAGCAAAGAGAATTTTGAGTTTGGGCTTTAAAATACTGAGTTTGAAATGGGTATCTATTAACAGTTATGATGAAGTTATAGTAGATATCTGTTTCGCACACTTAGGTTTAAGAGTTACACTGTTTTTCTTTGATGTTGATAAGATGGTCCTGAGGTAGAAATCCATTTTACAGTAAAAGACATTGAGAAATTAGCAAGAAGGCAATGAAGATTATAATTTTTTCTCTTTTTACTAAAATAACTTTGGTTTGCAACACAGTATGTGGTAAAAGTTAGTCAAGCACGCTAATTGCATTATTGACCGTATATAATCCAGAAAAGTGATAGCTCTTTCAAGTGTTGTGAAAAGAAAGGTATTCAGATTTTTATAATGTTTTTATAATTATGTATTCTCTTAAAAGTATTAATTGAATATAGGAAGCAAACATTTTTTGTCAATGGAGTTAAAATGCATGCAATTGCTGCAACTTTTTCTTTATTCACAAAAGAAATCTATTGTCTTAATAAATCCAATGGAAATTAAAAATTTTTTTTCTACATTAAAGCTGAATTCTTTTGCACATAGAAAATACTCCAGTGACAAAAGTCTCCCTTTTTTCTGATATCAATGTTTTCTTTTCTTTCCAGGATGAAAAGAAAGGTCATCAGAAAATGTGATTTTGAAAAGAGAAACTTCTCACCATGAAAATTTTGACAGTCTTGTGGTATCAATGTGTAATTAATAGTAATTTTAAGATATTGATACTAACAAATTCTAGTATATTAGAGTAATAGATCTGGCCATGAAAACTTCTGGGCATACTGGATAGCATAGATAAGAAAATCAACATTGTGTAACCATGAAATATACCTTGAAGTTTCTGTATAGGATCTAGATACAAAATCACTGGAATTAAAGAACTGTGGTTACTTAACTCTCCTTCTCCCCAAACTCATTAATTAAAATATTTTAGTCCATTGATTTCATTATGAAATTTTCCTAAACCATAATTATTCTTAATTTTCCTTTTACAATTTAGTGCCTATTTTCATATGGTGATGATTACTGGAAACAATAAGAATTAAACTTTCGAATGCATTTTGAAGTACAGAAATATCTTGTAGTCTGATGATCATTTGAATCTTATTCTTGGATCTCTCAGGACTTCTAGGAATGAGTTGAATAAAGATAAAATTTGTACTTTTTATTTTGACCTCTTTGGGATACAAAGAGGAAAACAACTACAGATGTGAGTAAATTTCCTTTACTATCATTCTGCACTTCTATGCTTTCATTGCACTTCTATGCTTTCATTGTATTTTTCAGGTAAAGAAAAAAAGGGAGTAAAATGCATTGGGAAATTAATATTTGCTAGGATTTATAAAACAAATATCCCATTTAATTATTTCAACTTTATAGCAATATTAGTATTTCAATTTTACACATGATGAGAATGAATCTCAGAAGTTTACTGATGTGTGTCAGTTCCCAGAAAGATTTAGAGTTAGAAAAATTTAGGATGTCTTCTCTGTAAAAGTTTCAGGTTTCTTCCTTTATATCATACCTGCCAACCTGGCAACTGTTGCTTTAGAACAAGTGCATACTTGACTCCTATTTTGAAATTCCTTGAACTCTCCCATTGATTTCTATAAATATTTAGTCATAGACACAAACTGATAAGAAAGATTCTGTTTTGAGGTGTGAGATACAGGGAAAGGATTTGAACAGGAACAGGTGGACAGGCTGATAATAGGAAATACTGAACACATTTGTTGAAAATTACCCAGGCATTTTAGATGGGTGAGTTCTCAGTAGAAGAAGCATATGAAGATATTTATTATATTATTTTCCTATTATGAAATTAAGGATCTGATGAATGGAGACAACATCATTATCCTAAAAAATATAATAAGATGGTACCTCTGCTGCATCAACCAGAAGCTCACATGTGAAAAGAACATGGTATCTGTGTTAATGAAACTGATTCTAGCTGCAGGAACAGGAAACCTAAAAGATCAGTGATTTTAAACAATATAAATTAATTAGTCACTCATACAAGTTGATACCTTGTTCCTATTCAGGTGTCACTCAATTGTCTTCATGGCCCCACTCCCTTGCAGACATAGGAGTTACCTCTAACCAGCCAGCAGGTAGCAGCAAGAGAAAACTTCCTTCCAAACTAAATTATACCCTAAAGGCATTTAAACAAAACAAACTTAAGTACTTAAATATAAAACAATGAAACCAAAAACAAAGTAGAGAAAATTGACTGAGTGAAGAGTCATGCATTAATATCAGTGTGAAAATAGTCATGGACTCAGTTAAGTGAAAGTATTTAAATAGATGCTAAAAACAACCATAGAATGCCCATATCAAAAAGACAAGAACTAACAGGTGCTCACAAGGATGTGAAGAACATGGAACCCTTGTGCATTGTTAATGGAAATGGAAATTGGTAAAGGCAATATGGAAAGTAGCATCGATTTTCCTCAAAAAATTAAAAATATAAACACCATAGGATTCAGAAATTTCACTTCTGGGCATTTATCCAAAGAAAAAAGACATTTGAAATCATATATGCACTCCTATGTTCATCACAGTACTAATTACAATAATCAATAGGTTGCAAACAACCAAAGTGCTTATCAGTTGATGAATGGCTAAAGATAATGTCATACACACAAAGACACATACACCCACAAAATAGAGTATTACTCAACCTTTAAAAAAAGAAGGCATTTTGTCACTTGCAACAAAGAGGATGGACCTTAGGTAATTATTTTAAGAGGAAATAGAGACAGACAAAAAAACTGTATGCTAACAAACTCATATATACAGAATAAGGAGATGAGGAAAGGTAAAAATGGTGAAGGTGGCCATAAGGTATACAATTTCAGCTATAAAATAAATAGGTACAATAAATTAGTGCTGCATGGTGACAAAAGTGATTCTGTATTTCATATTAAAACAGTGATAGCATAATAGATCTTAAAAGCTTCATCATTGGGGGAAAATGTAACCATGTATTTTAAAAGGTGTTAAGTAGACATGGTGATTGGTTTTGCTGTATGTACAAATATCAAATCATTGTGACAAAGCAGCTGTAATTGTATTCAAGAGAATAAGAGGATTCAGATAATGGGAAGCATCATAGCTTTAAGGCAGAAACTGGTCTCTCTCATTTACCATTGTCTGCATTCAGATACAAAAATCTTTCTGGCATGTAAGTGCTCAACATGTTTAAGTGAATGAATGAATGATTTCTTAAAACTTACTATGTGACTCAGCAAATCATGGAGTTTTTGGTTGATGTTTTTAGGTTTTTTTTCTTCACACTTTAAGAGTCTAAGCCAATAGATACAGGGTTCATGTATTTATGTTACAAATGGAATACTATTTGGAAACATGGAATCTTATTCAGCAATTAAAAAAGACAAACTTCATTTGTGGCAACATGGATGGAGCTAGAAGGAATCATACTAGCAGAAATAAACCAGAAAGAAAAAGACATACCAGATGGTTCCACTTATATGTAGAATACAGGGAAAACAAACAAAAGAATAAGAAAGAGTTAAAAGTAACAAGCTGATAGAAGAACAAAAGCATACAGCAAGGGACTGGAAGACAGCATTCAGGGGAGGGATAAGCACAAAAGATTAAGATAACAGTTCACTGGTGACATGGTCATGGGAGAATCTTGGGGTATACACTAATGTAAAATTTGTATGTGTAATCAGTAAAAAGGATATAAAAATCAAAAAATTAATAAGCTTCTATATGTCATGTGCTAAGTACTCGAGATAAAAAAAAAAAGGTCTGTTCTTTATGGAGCTAATACTATATCATGCATAATCAAATAGAAAACTGTGTCTAACTTTCTATTAAAAGCGTTGAAAATAACTACTTAAGTTATACACATTTTTTGATGTGTACTTAAAGAAAACAGGTATTTTGAGTTATTTGAAGGAACACTATGTATGTGTAAAGAAGCATTTAATCTTTGTAGTTCTAAATATCATGTTTAAACTGTAAAAGTTACAAGAAGGCAGCATTCTATCTATTATTAATGAAAACAAATTTAAAGAATTATTCCTCCCCAAATAGAATGACTCCTGAAGTAATGAGTTAGTATTCTCAAGTGATTTGAGAAAGATAAATATTATTAATAATGACATCAAATTAATTTCTAAGTTATGCACTTACTGAATATTTGTAAAAATTTCAGTTTCTTTTAATAACTATGATAAATGAGCTATCAAAGGAGAAAAAATATAACAGAATGAAAGAAATGTATGATACAATGTGATCGAAAAGCTTATCTATGATTTGCACCTTTCCTGTGTATTTTCTCAAAATTGGAATGAGAGGGATGACAGTCTCTCCTATGTGGTACACTGGCATCACACATCTGGGTAAAACCTGGATCATTGAGAATCCTTTCTACTACATAGGAATTTTAGAAATCTTGCATGAATGATGGAGGCTGATGTTTGAGGAAATTGTTAAATACATCTTTAAAGGTTATTTAGAAGCATTTGATCGCATGGACTTCTGTATAGATAGGATTTCCTAATTTAGCAAATGTTGATGCCCTATTGAATTCCAAAGCAATATTTGGCACATAAAACAATTATTCTACATTTATGTAACATTCAGTTTTACTACCTTATTTCCACTTAATTTGGCAACTGTAGCCTATAATGGAGGGTATCAGTAATTATTACTTGTGATTGGAAAATATAAAAATATATTTATGTGAACTATTTATATAGTCTATGTTCTGGGGTTGTTCTAGGTATAAAAATTTAATTAATTTTAAAATAATACATTTCAGAGTTAGAAGTAGTTGATATATATGAAAGCCCAAACATACAAACGAAAGCAAAGACTGCATTATAAATACTATTAGATTTGAATGGGGGTAGATAGAAACCACTAAGTAAGGAAAGTGTGGGCTCAAGCTGACAGACCTGAGGGATCCAGGAACTTTTATAACAGATGCAAAATTGAAGTTGCGCTTTGATAGATAAATTGGTGTTATCCTACTATAATAATTATTGGGTATAGTTTTTTATATCCACACCTATCTAAGCCACAAGACTATGAAGTGTAGAATTAAATAATGAAGTTTAAAATTGCAAATAAATTCTTTATTTTCAACCACATGAACTGAATGCTTTTAAAACTGTGTTATTTCTGGAGCAAAGATAAGGAACTAATTAAAAGCTAAAAAGCATAACCCAGATGGTATCTTTTGAAAGGAAAATTAAATGCTTTACTAGTATATAAATAATGTGTTACTTAACATTTTTGAATAAGCTTGTTTTTTTTATTTATTGGTTTTCTCATACATTATTTAAATTTATTGGAAAGAATTATCCTTGTAGCATGCAGCACTATATTGAATGCAGTGCCAGTTAATAAAATAATTACTCAAAAGCATGGTTACTATCTGGGCCAGAGGCTTAGTCCTTTAATTGTATGGATAACAGTGGCTACAAGATGATAACTTTATTTAGACCTCTCACAACCATCTGCAGAAGCACATGCACAAAAATCTCACTTGCATATTATCAGCTTTGTGTTGGAAAACAGTCTGTTTAGAGGATATATATATATATATATATATATATATATATATATATTTTTTTTTTTTTTTTTTTTTTTGAGACTAGGTCTTGCTATTTTTGCCGGTGAGACTGCAGGCTCACGTTGCCTGGGGTACCATAGACTCAAGCAATCCCCAGCCTCAGCTTCCCAGGTAGCTGGGATTACAGGCATGCACCACCACGCCCACCTATTTTAGCTGATCAAAAATATTATAAATGAATAAAGTTCTAAAGGAGACAGTAACAATTATAAAATAATTATTGTGTGTTAGGTTATATGAAATTTGTCCCCAAACCAATATTGTAAATAGAAAATATTTTGTGATTTTTTTTTAAATAGTTTAGGTAGTAGGTTCTGAGTGATAAGCAATTATGATTGGAACACTGAGTCATGTATATATGCATCTAGCATCAAAGTGAAAAATCTGACAAATAGGAGGTAGACACATTTAAGTACTCATTATCATGAAATACCCAACATCATTCTTGACATAATATTCTGATATGAATTACTGGAAAATGAAGGAAATTGTTTCTCAGATTGGCAAGTTGTGGTGTGCTGTCCCAATATTTTGAAGAGAAAATCTAATCACCCATAGATAAAAAGTGTATGCCAGTATTAAGAACAAGTTTGGACTAAAATAATTGCCATATTGTCTAAGTCTATTCTTCTCCATCCTCTTACCTGGGGCTTGCTCTATATCTGCAATAATTTCTGATATTTTAAAACACCATACACTTTCTCAGGGCTTTACCCTTCCTACTGTCATGTTCTTAGAACACAAAACCTCCATGTTTTATGAACTACTTTTGCTTCAAGAGCCAGTCACCAGTTTGATTTTTTTTTTTTTTTTCAGTTGAGGTAAAATTGATTTAGATTGGCTATGCTTTTTCCATCCGAGCAGATCCTGGGGCTCTCTTTTCTTTACTCTCTATGCATTTGAACATATTTTTATGTAGTTTAATATCTATAGTACATGCAATTTCACATCTAGATTCTAAGCACCAAGAATAATTTTTGGAGTAGTATGTGACTATTAAAAACCAGTACAGGTAAAAGGGGGGAGTATGTGGTCTATTCTGGAGAAAACATTTTCTAGGATTTCTTCATAGATTTCAAGGACATAAATACTTCCTTCCCCAAGAGTCAGTGTCACCATTCACTTTTGTAGAAAATATCTTCTCATATGTAGTTATATCCCTTAACTATGCCTTCTTTATTCATACCTCTACCTTTGCTTATGTTTATTCACTACACTATAATACACTGCATTTGTGATGGCAAATATTTTTCATATGGATATTAAAATAGTTAGTTGTAACTTTCCAAGAGCTAACATAGGAAAAATATTGACTGCATAAGACAATCCATATAGGCAAAGAAAATACAGAATGGCAGCTTATATGTCCACATTGATAATCCCTATACTGCTTTCTACATTTTCCTCCTTTAAAGACCTTCCACTAAATCTTTCTCTTCACCATAAAAACCTATTCTTTCCTTTCTCAAAATCTCAATCTATTTCATCTTTACTTCCTAGGCTAGCAGATTCAGAATGGCTTTATGTCTGTCTGTATCTTTATCTCTAAACAGACAGTGTGATCCCAGGGAGAGACAATGTATAAATGAAGTTCACTTTGTGCCCTTGCTTTCCATAGAACACTGCTGATCACACAGCAGAAAATAGAGCATTTTGTTTGAATTGATTCCAATATTTTGATTGTTTCTCTAGTTATGCTTCCCTGGCTACCTTCCCCTGAGGACTATTTGTAAATCAAATATCCACTTTATCCCTAAACCTTTCCAAGGAAAATGAAACACTAAAGATAGATGGGTAAAAAATAGATATTAACACAATTAAACTCAGGTAAAATATTTTGAACATATGCTGTGGGTTTGGTTATGAATTAGGAAGACAAAGGTGGTTTAATAAAAAAAAATAGGTTTATCTTTAACGGTATAAAATACTCTCCATATGCAACCCAGAGTTAAAACAGCTGTGTTCAAAGACAGCATCAAAACTCCATCTAGCTTGCTACTCAACTATAAGATTGTACTGTGGATGCAGCCACCAGGTTCAAGTTCCAAACAGCAGGAATAGGAGAAGGAGAAAATGTAAGGATAGAAAGTATACAGCAGTGTCTTAAAAGGAAATTTTGAGAGCTATAACAGGATAATTTTGCTAACTTAATAACAGAACTTAATTACATTAGCTTACCTCACAGTGGAGGCTAAGAAATGCATTTTTAGTCTCACTAACCTTTTGATCTGCTGAAAATTAGTTTTTTGTTAGTGTTGGAGAAAGGGAAGACAAATATTTGAAGATAATTAACAGATTTTGATTTAGTGAGTGCTTTTTTGATTTTGATTTTTGAGGTTTACGGGGATGAGTGCCATCAAAACTTAGTCCTGGAAAAGGATTTTAGTTCCCTAGAAAACAACAGTTACTAAATATCTGTTGGAAATAATACTACAGTGATGGAATTAAAAAAATATCTGGACCATTCTAATAGTGAAATATTATAGATTAGGGGGAAAACCAAGTAAGACTGAAATGATAATGTCCCACAGACTATATAAGTCTATACAAGGTGTCGTGAAGATTCAGCAATGGCTTTTGGTGGAGCATTGAGAGATGCAAAGAATTGAGATACTACACTTGGACACATGATATTTGGCTACATCACAAAATAGAAAAAGATGAAGAAATCTCATTAAAAAGATGAGAGAAAAAGTTTAAAACAGTCAATTTTTTTAGATGGATGTTGAATGGGAAAGATTTAATTTTTTTAAACATCAAATAATTTTTTTAAATATAAATTTCACATCTCTGTAATTTCTGGGATTCACACCCCCCCACTCTCCTTGATCATTCCCCCTCTGTCACCGCCCCACTGGAGTTGTGTACTTCAATTTGGTTGTTAGCTTTTTTTGTTGTTGTTGTTTGTTTTTGACTTTTCTTCATAGCTTTTTGTTTATCTTTTCCAAGTCCCAAATAATATTGAAACCATTTGGTGTCTGTCTTTATCTTTTTGACTTGTTTCTGCTAATATGATTTCTTCTAGGTGTGTCCATGTTATCATAAATTCATCTAATTTGTCATTTTTAATTGATGAGTAATATTCCATTGTGTATATATACCACGTCTTTTTCATCCATTCATATGTTTTGGCACATTTGGGTTGTTTCCATGTCCTTGCAATTAAAAATAGTGCTACAATAAACATGCAGGCGCAGGTGTCCCTATGTACCCATACGGAGGTCTCCTTTGGGTAGATTCCCAGAAGAGCGATTGCTGGGTAAAAGGGTAGTTCCACTTTCATTAGTTTGAGGGTCCTTCACATCGCTTTCCATAGTGACTGGATCAGTTTACATTCCCACCAGCAGTGTAAGAACATTCCTTTCTCTCCACATCCATGCCAGCACTTGTTGTTGCCTGTTTTTTTAATGTGGGCCATTCTCACTGGTGTAAGGTGGTATCATTGTGGTTTTTATTTGCATTTCCCTTATTGCTAGTGACATTGAACAATTTTTCGTGAGCCTTTTGGCCATTTGCATTTCCTCTTTGGAGAAGTATCTTTTTAGTTCTTCTCCCCATTTTTTGACTGGGTTTCTTGTTTTGTTTTTGTTTAATTGTGTAAGTTCCTTGTGGATCTTCGTTATTAAACCCTTATCACTTTTGTGGAGGGCAAATTTTTTTTCCCATTCTAATGAGCTTCTTTAGTTTTGTCTATTGTCTCTTGCTGTACAAAAGCTTTTTAGTTTGATGTAGTCCTATCTGAATTGTAATTAATGGAGGGTTTTGCCCAGGTTTTCTTCTATGTATGTTATGATTTCAGGTCTGACGTTTAAGTCTTTTATCCATTTTGAGTTGGTTTTTGTGCATGGTGTAAGGATGTTGTCTTGGTCCATTTTTTTTTTGCAGGTTTTAGTCCATTTTTCCCAGCACCAATTATTGAAGAGACTATCTTTGTTCCAATGTAAACTTTTCCTTCCTTTGTTGAATATTAGTTGACTATACATGTGTGGTTTTATTTCCGGGCACTCAATTCTATTCCATTGTTCTGATTGTCTGTTGTTGTACCAGTACCATGCTGTTATAATTATTATGACTTTGTAGTATATCTTCAAGTCTGGAATAGTTAGGCCTCCATTCTCTCTTTTTTTTTTTTGGCTAGGAGGCTTTTTGATATTCCAGGTATTTTGTTATTCCATATGAACTTCTGTAATTGTTTTTCTATCTCTGTAAAGAATGTCGTTGGAATTTTTATAGAGCTTGCATTGAATCTGTAGATTGCTTTGGGAATAATGGTCATTTTGATGATGTTAATTATTCCAGTCCATGAGCAGGGGATGTCGTTCCATTTCCTTATATTGTCCTCTATCTCTTTTAGCAGTGTTTTAAAGTTTCTTTTGTATAGCTCTTTCACGTGTTTTGTTAGGTTTATTCCCAGGTATTTAATTGTTTTGGGTGCAATGATGAATGGGATGACTTTTTAAATTTCTTCTTCTTCTTGGCTTTTTGCTTATAGAAAGGCTACTGACTTCTATGTGTTGATTTTATAACCGGCTACTTTACTGAACTGTTTTATCATTTCAAGAAGTTTTTCTGTAGATTTTTTTTGGGTTCTCTACATAAAGAATCATATCCTCTGCATATAATGATAACTTCAGTTACTCTTTTCCTATTTGTATCTCTTTTTATGTTTTTCTTTTGCCTTATTGCCCTGGCTAGAACTTCCAGTACAATATTAAAAAGTAGTGGAGATAGTGGACATCCTTCCTTGGTTCCAGACCTTATTGGAATGGTTTTAGTTTTTCCTCATTTAAGATGATATTTGCTGTAGGTTTGTCATTGATGACTTTTATTATGTTGAGGTATGTTCCTTTGATTCCCAGTTTTTCAAGGGTTTTTATTATAAATGGGCGCTGAATTTTGTCAAATGCTTTCTCTGCATCTATTGATATGATCATGTGGTTTTTGTTTTTCTTCTTGTTGATGTGGTGGATTATGTTAATTGTTTTCCGCATGTTGAACCATTCTTGTGCCCGTGGCATAAATTCCACTTTGTCCTGGTGAATAAATGCTTTTTAAACATCGTTGGATTATATTTGCTAGGATTTTGTTTAAAATTTTTGCATCTGTGTTTGTTAGGGAAATTGGTCTATAGTTTTTTTCTTTCTTGGTGCTGTCCTTATTTGGTTTTGGTATGAGAGTAATGTTTGCTTCATAGAATGTGTTTGGGAGCTTTCCTTCTTTCTCAATTTTTTTGAAGAGTTTTAGTAGAGAAGGTGTTATTTCCTATTTAAATGTCATGTAGAATTCATTTGTAAAGCCATCTGGTCCTGGGCTCTTGTTTTTAGGGAGGGTTTTTATGACTGCTTCAATTTCAATGCTTGTGATTGGATTATTTAGTTTTTTTTTTCTTCTTTTTTCAATTTTGGGTGGTTGTATTTTTCCAAGAATCTGTCCATCTCATCCAAGTTGTTGTTTGTTTCCATATAGGTGTTCATAGTAGTCTCTGATTATCCTGTGGATTTCTTTTGTGTCTGTTGTAATTTCTCCTTTTTCATTTGTGATTCTGTTTATTTGAGTGTTCTCTCTTCTTTGTGAGCTTTGAAAGAGGCTTATCAATTTTATTTATTTTTTCAAAGAACCAGCTCTTTATTTTGTTGATCTTCTGGATAGTCTTTTTGGTTTCCAGGTTATTTCCTGTGGATTTCTTTTGTGTCTGTTGTAATTTCTCCTTTTTCATTTGTGATTCTGTTTATTTGAGTGTTCTCTCTTCTTTGTGAGCTTTGAAAGAGGCTTATCAATTTTATTTATTTTTTCAAAGAACCAGCTCTTTATTTTGTTGATCTTCTGGATAGTCTTTTTGGTTTCCAGGTTATTTATTTCTTCTTTGATTTTTATTATTTCTTGTCTTTTGCTGGGTTTTGGCTTTTCCTGTTGTTCCGTTTCTAGTTTTTCGAGTTGGGAGATGAGGTTTTTTCTTTGTATAGCTTCTTTGTTTTTGATATGGGCCTGTATTGCTATGAACCTTCTTCTTAGATATGCTTTTGCTGAGTCCCAGATATTTTGAAAAGTTGTGTCTTCTTTTTCATTCATTTCGAGTAGGTTTTAATTTCTTCTTTAATTTCTTCAATTACCCATTCTTTGTTTAATAGCATATTGTTTAGTCTCCAAGTATTGGCCACTCTTCTTGCTTTCTCTTCATTGTTGATTTCTAGTTTGATGCCTTAATGATCTGGCAAGTGTCTGGGGGCTTCAGAGGGAGTGACTGGGAGGCATTCCGAGGGATGCCCCACGCTGCTGCGCTCTGGTTGGGAACTGGGAAAGATATTTAAAGCTAGATATAAAATTGGCATTGAGGTGAAGGTAAGTATATGACTGAGGTTAAAGGAGGTGATAAAGAAAAATACATTTTGCTGAAAAAAAATAGTTATCAACTTATCTATTCCAAAGCAATTTCTCAATCAAGAAGGACTCATCTAGCTTTCATCAATATAAATTCAATCTGAACCTTTCTGATTTAGATATAAAGAGGTTCTTATACATGGACCTATTTACTAATTCATTCCAGAAATACCACTGAGCATTTGCAGTATAGGGAATATAGCATTGAGATCTAGGATCATGTACAGTGATTAAGATAAATATAATTTTAGGACTCACAAAACTCAATTCCAACTTAGTTTTTATAATTTCAAATAAGAAATAATTTCTGGTTTGGAGATGAAAAAACTGGGAATTAGAGAATATGCATAGCTTTTAGAGGATGAACAAGTAGTAGATAGAAGAATTCAAGATGGACACAAGATTTTGCAGCAAGCTAAGGTTACCATATGACACTCTGGGTGGAAATTCTCAGTTTTGGCCTAAACTTTAGAGTCGGGGCTCTATCTTTTTACATGGGAGGGCATTTGGATTTCTTTGAACTTTTCTATGAAGTCAATGTCATTAATCATATCTGTTTTTAAGATTTTGTCTCATATGCAGATTCCAGTACAAGAAATGTCATAAGCTTGTAGCAAAATTTGTGAACATAAGAGTAAGGACATAATAGAAACACACATGGGCACTGGACAGTGCTAGGCACTGGACAGTGACTTTGACATGAATCATTTATAGTACTCTTAGGATATCTGTGAGTTTGATTTTTGCTGTTCCTGAGTGACTCAATATAAAACCAGAACCAGAACCAAAAAAACAAACAAACAAAAACACAAAAACAAAAAAACCAAAAAAATCCAAAAAACCCTAAACTCAAATTCATTTATTCTATTGAATTCATTGGCATAGTGACAGAGACTATTGTAGGATTTATAATTAACCTAGTGAGAATCACACTATATTAATTATTATGATTTTGAGATTTGAATACCATAGTACTGATGAGCTTAGAAAGATTTCCATGTTATCTAAAATAGATATCAAATTACCAAAATTATCAAAGAGGGGTTACTAAAATTACTATTACAATCTCTAATATTTTTTGTTATTTCTCTTTTTTTGACAATTGTCTCTGGTAATGAAACTGCAACACACCTAAGAAAGACAGAGCATAACAAAGCATTCATTCATCTAGTAAATTATGAGCTCCAGACCTTGGTGTTTCTGGGAATACAGACACACACACACACACACACACACAAATGAATTAATGCTTATTTTTAAAAAATTAACATTCTAGTGGAGGACAGAAAAGTCATACATCAATTTGTGATTACCATGGGGGTGAAGTCTGACAGGTTTGCAGAGAAGAGAAGGGTAACTAAGGCAGCCTGGCTGTAGGATCCTGGTCTTAGAGGGGGATTAGAGACCACCCTGGGAAGGCAGTTTTAAGCAGAAATCTTTCTGGAAAATGCACCAAAAAAAAAAAAAAAAAAAAAAAAAAAAAAAAAAAAAAAAAAAAAAAAAAAAAAAAAAAAAAAAAAAAAAAAAAAAAAAAAAAAAACATGTTTTCCTCAAGAGTTCTTGCAGCTAGCAGCTTACCTCCTGAAACATAAGATTTTGTTATAGTTATCTTTAAAAGCACACTTGTTCAAATGTGGTTTGGGAAAGAAATTGCCAAACTCTGGTCATGAACACAGGAAGTATTTGAGGCTGTGAATCATCTCCAAATAACACAAGTTGTGGAGCCACATTTCCATTTATTTGCTTGACATTTTACTTCCAAAGGGAGGAACAAGCTAGTTTTTCCTCATCTTCTTGAAAATATGAAATGTGTCAGCCAATTATCTTGCTCAGCACTTCATCTACACAAAAGACAAGACTAACCCACAAATTCCCCCAGAGGATGCCAGTATGTGCTCTGTATTTCTTCTACTTTTTGTTTAATGTCCTCTTGGAAGGGTAAAGTAATGTTTGATTGTCATGGAAACACATTAAATTCCAGTTCAATTTATTCCTACATGAACTATAAAGGTACAGTTCTATATGTTTAGAACTAAGCTTCCTTTTTAATCTTCTCTTTTTCATCTTTTAATTTACTTCTATTTTTCATTTATCATGAAAAAATAAATATTCTAGAAAGCTTAGATAGTATAAATTCTGATTCTATATCAAGAAAGATTCCTTAAAAAATAATTGCGTACATATTAATGTACCAGGAACTTTACTCAATATTGGAATTTCACAAATGCACTCTAAAGAACATTTAAGAACATTTTATGCCCATTTTGCAGAAAAGAATATTGTAAGTCACAAAAGTTTAGAAAATAACTGAAAATACATGCAAGTTACATAAGAGGGATCAGGCTGTGAACCAAGAGCTGTTGTGGCTGGAGCAGCTAGAAAGGGATGCCAACAAGGAGAAATAGCCTGGATGATGCACACCTTGAGGGCAAGCAAGGAAAGAAGCACTATGGGTGAAATCTGGCTTGTGAAGATTAAAAAGTCATGCAGATGTAGCAGAAAAGCAAGAACAAAAATGAAAAAGTGCCACCATAGGCTTAGGCCGGAAGAGCATTCCCTGCCTGCAGGCTGGAAAGAGTATTTCAGACTCTGAAGGTTGGGACTCTGGGGTCTGACAATTTGAGGGGAGAGTAAAAGGAGAAATGCAAGTCCAGAATTTGATTTTGGAACTCTGAAAAATAGAGGAGTGTTTGCTGGAAATTTGGAATATGTGCCTCTGAAAGAAGGAGGAGTTGAATCTGTCAGAAACTGATCTTGTGTGAAATGCCTGCTTTAGGTCTGGAGTGGCAAGAAGATGTCATCTTGTCAGGGTTTGAGGCCACTCTTGGCCTAAGTGATTCTTGGTTCTTGTTTGTAAATTAGTCTTACTGTTTTTCCTTAAACCTACCTTGTATTGCAATTGTGTGCACAGATGGAAGATCCCAGAGTGACTGATTTAACTATCAGTTTCTTGCTCAAGAGAGCAAAGATGCTAAATTTTGATGCCCTATTTGCACATAGTTTCAGTAATGGACAGCAATGCAGCATGATAATGCTTCATTAAGATAGCAGTCGTTGTGCCCTAGTGGACAGAAACGTTTGAGAAGGGAAGCCAAGTTTCTCACAAGAGGAACAGAGAGAAGGGACATAAGGAGCACAACAGGAGAGGAACAGAGAAAACAGGAGAAGAGAGAGACCAGAGCAGTAGTGAGGCTGGAGGTCTCAGAGCTGTTGTTGTCAAGTTCTGCAGCAGCAGAACAGTGAAGGAAGCCAAGCTGTGGACTTCCATCCCCAACCCAGGCTGGTGAAGAGACCAGGGAAGCATGCTAGAGAAACTTGTGACTTTTGTAAGCTGAATTGGAAATGTATTTGTAAACTTGCTTTAACTTAGAAACTGCAAAGCTTGTGAATTGTCTGGAGACCTGGAGAGAACTTGGATTGTTGCTGTTCTCATTGTCAGACATCTGAGTGGTTGCTGCTGTTGTTTTGAGTGAATCTTGGTGGTTTGAGGCTACTTCAGATTTGAAGTAAAAAGAGGCTGGAGGCTCTGCCTTTTGGAAGAGAATTGATGATGCCATCTTGGTTTTTTCATTGGAGGTTTCTTCATTTGGTTAGAACATGGAACAGCTGCCATCTTGTGAATGTACATGGTTGAAGAACCCATGTGTAGCTTTTGGACCAGAGATTAGACTATGTGGTAAGATTACCTACCTAAAGGGTCCCTTGGACCCTCAGTGACTTTTGTCTATCTTGTCTTTTTATAAGTGAATAAATCTGTGTTGCCTCTTTTTAGAGAGTCTCTTACTGCTATTGCTTGCATGGGTTAGGACAATCCTGCTGAGTGGCTTGATTTAAAAGGCCAATTTCTTCCATTTGCAAATTTAGTTAAGATCTCTCCTTTGCTTGTTTCGGTACCCCATTTGCAAAATGTTAATGTTTTACTAACTGAAAGTACTTACAAAAACTTATTTTACAAAATATACAATTTTTCTAAAATTTCAACTACTCTGTAAATAAGTTATACTTAAATAGCACAAATAATGACTAATTCATCTACTTGTAGGCATATATATATATATAGGGTTTATAGTTGTGGCTTCAAAATAATAATGTAATTAACTACCAATGATTCAATATAACTTAGCCAGATTTTTTTCCTTTCTTCAGAACTTTGTAACTATATCATGAGACTAAAAGCAAAATCATGTGAAAAAAAGGAGCAAGGCTCCACCAAATTTCACAAGATTTCTAAACCAGAAAAAATAAAAATAAAAAAAAACTCTATCTTTGTAATCTGATGCAAAAGGGCAAAAGCATTTACTAAATATCAAACTTCCAAACCAAAAAATTTATCTTTATCTTTTAGATCCGCTGCTTACTTGTCCTCAGTGTTCTTTCTTGCCTGTAGCCTTTCTTGCAATTCCAAAGTCAGACCAAGTTCTAAAAGTGACCAAACTAAAATTTATTTATAACAAAGTAAGCAACTAAATCCCAGTTACCTCACCACACATCCAAAACTGTCCCTTAATCATTGGTTAGCACATCACACAACCCAATCAGCATTAGTTCACAAGTGCACTTGAGGTCCTCCAAACACATGGTCCAAATATGGTGTTCCTGCTTCTCTTTTGGGGTCTGTCCCAGCTTCCTTCAAATGCATGGTCCAACACATGGTATTTCAGTTTCTCTTTTGGTGGCTATCATAACTTTAGGCAGTAAAAAGCTCTAAACCAGGTACCACCAAGAAATAAAGATTTCAAACCAAGTTTTCAGCAATGAAGATTTCAAAACAGTTTAGATGAAACAGGAATCAATACCATGTTCATCTTTTCAAGCCTTGTTCATGGCCTCTCCGAAGATATTTGAACCAAAAATAAATAAAAGAACCTCCAATACAAAGTTCAAATTTCTGAGCTCTTTAGACTCCTTTAGCAAATACCACCAGCATACTCAGTTTCCAGACTCCTGATTTCAACTGCTCCAGGGCATTGCACATTTACAGCAGAAGCTGACAGCCTCTCTACTTTTCTGTCCCACTGCAGCCGTATACTGCTCCCCAAGGACAGTCCCATGGCTGTCCCATGTTCTCTATATTCTTTCTCTTGCCTTCCTCCTTCTTTTTCTTCTTCCCCAGAGCACAATGCTTCCTGACTCCTCTTGCATGATTTCCTTATTCTCAGTCCACACCCATCAACACCAACATGGCACAGTTCCAACAATGTACACTCAAGAAGGTGTACAAACATGGTACAGGTATAACCTCTTGAGTGCCCAAAAGAAGTGGTTAGACTTCCCCATTCCATCCATGTCATCCACTATCAACTCCCAGTTTTGCTAACTTTACTATCCCCTATCAAAAGCACTTGGGAACTAGGAAAAATGAAATTGTCCACATTTGCAATGATCGCAGTGAGGCTAGTACTTTCTTATACTTGACTGGATTCCACCATTTAAGTGAAGAGATGGAAAAACTTACAATTTCTCTCACAATATTTATTGAGAACTATTCTATCAGTAATGGTGTACTACTTAGTTATATAGAGAGTAAAAGCTAATGCATCCCCTCCCGTTACTTAAACAACACAAATAATTGTAAAAGAGTTTAGAAAACTCAAATACATGAGGTCCTGGTATCTAATAAGAAATTAAACATTTAGTTAATCATTATAATAATCCAGAGGTAGCTGTTACACCATGACAGAGTCTTAGAGGATTCTTAGCGGTTCCTTCTCAAGAAAATAAGCAATAATGCTATCATTTGAATCTAAGACTCTTTTTAGGATTTCATGTTGCTTCTGGATACGTTCAATAATTTTTTTCTCTAGGCTAAGAAGATCTGATATATCAAAACTATCACAAAAATAAAAGTATTTTTTCAAGGTCTAATAATCTAGGGGAAAGACAGTAGGACTCAGGAGGCCAGGGTTAGTCTTTTTTCTATTCTATTTGTTAGGGACTCTTTTAAAATTTTATTTTTCCTCACATTCACCTGTGGCAGAATCAGGATAAAATTAACTACAGAGAATAAGTAGATAGTTAATTTGAGAGAAGAAGAATTTAGGGATTTCATAGAAAAGAAAACCTTTAGTAAGCTAGATATAATGATGACAATTTTTTCATCATATTGTTGATGAACAATCTACAATTGTTATAATGAAAGATCACCAACAGCATGATATGTGACACTAAGCAACTTAGACATTTTTCAATTTTTCAGGGCTCTAGTGGGCAGTAATTACCTACCAACTGTGGGTGCTGAATTGTTGTTTCCTTATTTTCTAATAGGATTATGTTTTGCTACTTTAATTTTTGTCTCAATTGTATTGCTGCCAAAAAATATTGACCTCAGCTTCTGAATGTCTTTTTGTTATGTACAAAGGTGGTAAAGTCCCTTTACCACCATCCTGCAATCACTCAACATAGTAGAAACAGAGTATACTATTGCTATTGATCAATGTCTGAAATTCTAACTTGTGAAGGGGATGCTGGTTATGTCCACTCTGAAATTTGCATCTTGATTGGTTAAAGGGAGGAGGGAAGAGTAGGATAGCATTAATTTTAAAACTTTCACAGGAAGTGAGAACATTCAACAAATAGTGTTAGATTACAGTGTTAACCCTGATAAGTGATTTCAATTACTTTGAGTCTGACTTCTCACAAATAAAATGGTAATTTGGCTAATCTTACAGAATTCTTATAAGAATGGAATAGATTGGATTAAGATAAATGCTTTGTAAAAAAACTGATAGAACTGTCAGGTTAGGTATGCAAATTTTTAGCTTGAGGGGATGCTATACTTATATATTACACATATACATATGTATACATATGTACAGCAGTATACATATGTACAACAGTATAGAGCATTGGAGTGAACTTAGAAGGATGAAAGTATACTTTAGGATAAGACCTAAAGTAGCATCCTTCAATGTGTATTATCTCTGATACCCTCACTGTTTCAATACTGTTGATCTAGATAAGATTTGAATAAGATTTGATAAGATTTTGAAATGTGAAGTTTTGGAAGAACACAAAGACTATTCCCCTGAGATCATCTTGCTCAATAGTAGTTCTCAGTAATTTTTTTTTTACTTCCATGAGTGAAAAAAACTAGATATGGAGCACAGTGTAGGTAATTTCCTGAAAGGAATAGAACACAGTGTAGGTAATTTCCTGAAAGGAATGATAGTCTGAAAAACTTTATTGTATTGTATTTAAGTTTACACATTAAATTAATAACTGTAGCACAAATTAGATTTAAGAATAAGCCATATTTTAAATAACACACTTCATTGACCTGTAATTTGATGTTTGTTGCACTTTCAGTATCCCTTATTTTTCACCTGCCATGGTCATTTTTAAAAATAAAGTAAGTTTAAAAAAAATAAAATATGAACATGCGTATTGCATAATCATAAACATTAAAGATGCTTTCTTCTACTGTTTAGTATTTGAATTCAGCTCAGAAAATCTCTTATTGATGATGTGTTAAGAAAGATCATGGAATCAAAATGATGTTTGTAGTGAAATAGTTTTGAATTCCAATAGTAAGTCAGCAATGGAAATACTTTTCAGAGACTCAGTTTTTTCTTTGTTAAGTAGAACACTGCAACTGAACTTGGAAGAGTGTGGTATGAATTGCATTGTTGTATGAAATGAATTCCTGTAGACTCTCATATTGTATCCATCATCAGTATTATTGCTGCTTATTTGCTGCTGTTTTGAAACTGTCTTGTTACCATGGTTTTAATGAAAATGATAGTTTACCATGTATGTATTTATAGAAAATGTGAAACTTTGTAGTTTCATAGGTTTAAGGTATTTTGTGTGTTCTTTTCCAACTAATTAATTCCTCAGTTATGGGATATTTCTTACATTATTTCAATTTTCATATATCCATTAGTATGTTTTTTTATTGATCATGCATTATATATTGCAAATATTATAGTGAGTGAAAGATCTATTCTTTGCCCTAACGGAATTTAAAATCTATTTGGAGAAAATAAAATTAATTAGATAATCTCACAAACAAATCAAATTTCCAGTGTGGTAAGTGGTACTAAAGAGTAGTATATGATGGAAAAGAACTTATAGGAGTGTTTCTGTGGTTTGCAAATTTGGGAGTCCATAAAGCACAGGCGCTAAGCAGAGAATAAAATCATGCTATAAATGTGATGGATACATTTCTAAATTCACCATCAACTCATCATCACCCCACTGGTTTCTCTAAGCAACGTTATGAATCTGAAATCATCTCACAGCTTAAATACATCTATCCCCTTCGGAAATAAAATATTGTAATTTGTGGGAATTTGAACAGGTCATTAGACAAACTTAGAATCATATAAACTGACAATAAATGTATGACTGTTCAATTATCACGTTTCATTTTCAAAGCATCCAGATTAGTGTAGAAAGAAATATGTTAAGATAGATGTTAGCTATTCATCACTTATAGGCTATGTGAGAGGATTGGTTTATATACATGTTCATTTCTTATTTTTTGTTCACAAAGAAGAAAAAGTCATATTCATTATCTAACTTTGTAGTACATTATTATATTGTCTCAACTAGCAATTATTTAGCATTCACCACAGCTTAGGCTTCATTAAAAATTTCAAATAAAGTTAGAACAATAACAAGTATAAAGGTGAAATTACCTTCAAAATATTTCCAGTCAGATATGGGTAATCTCTCAAATGAATAGCTATAAGACATTTTGCTAAGTAATAAAGTAAGTTAAAGATAAACTGAATAAAAAATACTGAGTATAGAAAGGAGTGCTTCCCAAAAAAGATGTCATATCTGAATAGTGAAAAATACATGTTTCCCTAAAACACAAAAGTTGGCATGTGTAGTGGAAGAAGACACTAAGGTGTAAAATATTCTGGATTGTTGGGAAGATCAAAATATATAACATAGGGATGGAGGGTGGTAAAAGAAAAAAGATACATAATATAAAAACAAAATGTTCAAGGGAGATATAAGATTTAAGCTTGATGCAAGGCAAAACAACATGCCTAGATGATAATAGAGAGAGTAGATGTAAATTGTGTCTACCTACATATATATTTACATATATATTTTTAATATTTATGCATTTTGTGATACTATGCTTGGAATTACTTGAAACTATTCTGTGTATCTGCATGTTTCCTATAAATTAAATTGAGATCAAAGAAATGAGAATTTTTGAATTTAGTTTTTATAGTCTATACTATTATTACTATCACTATCATTATTTACTGTTGATGTAGTATTGATTTAAAACTGTAGCATTATATAGATTACAGTTATATAGCACTTTAATTCAACATCTATATATGATGTTATAAATTTACATCAAAGCTCAGATTCCATCCACTACCACTAAATTGATACCTGTTAGCTACCACTTCCCTTCTCCCTTCACTTCTAATGACCACCACTTGTCCTTATAATTTTCTTTAAGCTTCATCTACGGCGCTATATATTTCTTCTTCTGCTTTAGAATATTTTGGTCACCACTCACATCATTAGCATTAAAGGAAACTAAGTATGTTGGGAGACAAAAAGACACATTTTAGAAAGTTAAAACACTCAAGGACGTTGAATGATCTGATCTGGAAGGCATGCTTTTCTAAGTGGAAGCAAACATGAAAAATAATGCAATTACAAGTGGTTTCAAAAATCTGCAGGTATTTTTTCTATTAAGGAGGATAGAAAGAGCTCTTAATTGTGCTGTCGAGCTGAGGGTCAGTTGAGATCTGTTGTCCAGACAGTTCTGAGGAGAGGCATATTCCTATGAATTTAAAAGAATCCCCATATTAGAACTTGCAGAAGAAAACAGAGCATGGTCGCTAAGAACTCAGACTTGAAATTAGACTAAGCTTTATGAAACAGTGCCCCAAAAATGAATTTTGTACTCACCTTGGAATAGCATCCTTTAAATTTAAAGCACTTGAAATGGAACTGAAGAGTTTCTCTTAAAAACACTTAGCTTTCTCTAAAACATAGTCTTTCATGAAAGGATCCGCTCTGGGATGAATTGCTAACCATATTACTTTTTTGAGTATCAACCATTGACACATTCTTTACTGAGGGTGATTCCTCCAGTACCCCCTTTTTTCATTACTAGCAATTTCAGTGTTAACAATCGAGACAAAGGAGAGCACATTTGTGTTCCTTTAATCATACAGTTTCTTTTGTACAGAATTTTAGCCAAAGTTTAATGAGCAGCCATGCTATATAAATATCCTGAAATAGATTCTCAGTTGAAATAATCCTTACATCCAAGGGGATAAGGAAACTAGAATCATAGGAGATCAGAGTAAAAAATACTAACATTATCTCTTGTTTTTTTAATGTATCAGGAATTAACCGGTAAGATGGCTGATTCTCCTGACAACTAAATATAGTTGCTGTTAACTACTTCTTACAGTGATATGACTAAGACAGATATTTTGAGATCATCATTGGATTCAAAGTAATTAAATAGCCAGACAATAGTAGAACTCAGATATGAACTACAACTTGTTTAGCATCAGCAATAACCATACTAATATTATTAGTAATATAATAAAAGAAAATGCTGAGGACATTAATTTTGATACTCTACTAACTTACTATAAGAATTAAACATTTTACAAGAATCATTTTTGTTATTATTACCATTTGAAAGATGAAAAACTGAAATCCTAAAGCCTAAGCTTATACAACCAAATTCTCAGAAACAGTGACTGAAGGTATATTGAACACATCTAATCTGATTCCAAAGCTCACACCTTTAAACAAAAAACTGCGCTCTTTTCTGCAAACACATAGAATGCAAATCTCTATGCTGTCTGAGAATAAACATCTTCAGTCTAATAGTGTCCCTATCCTGTTTTATATCAAAATATTCAGTAAAGATTAGAGGTTAGACGTGAAGTAATTTGCCTATGTTCAAAGTAATGGTTAACTGATAAATGAAAATTTGAAGTCACTTTCCCTGATATCGAATCTAGAATTATTTCTTTGGACCTGTGTCAGGGTTACAGAAGAAAATATCTAATGCACAGAATTTATTTGATTTGATTTTTCCCAGCTTGTAGAACTGTAATTATTCTATTTGAATGTAGCTAAGGGACAAAATGATACAAATAGCTTTAAAATACTTCACAATGCTATTTATAAAACTCATTATTTTCTCTTCCTTTATTTTGTATTTCATATGCTTTTCAGGAGTAATTGCATCCTGACCTTAGACAATTTCTCTTTTTTCCCCTCATTGTACTTACATCTAAAATGCCCAGCCACTGCCCCATGAATTTTTTTTTTAATGAATGACAATTTTCACATCTGTTTGGGCCTGTAAGCCAGAGGCAAGGATTACTTAATCATTACATTAGTACAAAAGATGGTTTAGGCAGTCTTCAGTGTGTACATAGTAGGCCTGTCATAGTCTGTTCAAACTGAGGACAGTGGCTCCTTTTGATTGGAAAACATAAAGTATTTTGTTGGAATGACTAAGGGAAACATACATATATTGTTGCACAAATATTATGTATCATAAACTGAATACAAGTAAGAACTCACTGCTTAAATTATGTTTTTTAAAGTCATGCAGGTGTAATACATAATTCAGTTTGCACCATGGTAGGACTGGATGGGATGGTCAGAGGAGACAGGGATAGTGGGAGAACTGGTAAATGTGAGAGCTTGTTTGGAGGTTCTAGCAGGGGAGTGCAGCTACTTGTATACCCTTAACCAAAGAAGATCTATGTCTATTGTCTCTGTGTGGGGATAGCCTTGAGTTACTGAGTGTACAATGAACCCCCTTTGATTACCAACCAGTTCACTCTCGAGTCAAAACGAAAAAAAAAAAGCAAAAAAAAAAAAAAAAAAAAACTGCACATGGGTCCTTAGCCATATGAGTCCACAAAATGGCAGTGGTTCTACCTTCTAGCCAGATGAAGAAACCAAGATCCTGTCATCGATCCTTCTCCAAAGGCACAGCTATTCATTTCAAAACAAATGAAGAAACCAAGATGGTGTCGTTTATCCACCTCCAAAAGACACAGCTCCAGCATTCTTTCACCTTCACCTCTAAAGAGGCCTGAAACCAGAAAGACTCACTCAATACAACAGCAACAACCACTTCAGAAATCTCACAATGAAAACAGCCACACTCCAAGTTTCTCACAATGAAAACAGCCACACTCCAAGTCTGGACACTCAGGTGTCCAGACAATTCTAAAACTTCACAGCTTCCAAGTTTTCAAGTACCAATCTTCCAATTCAGCTTACATATGTCACAAGTTTCTACAACATGCTTTGCTGGGCTACTCACTGATCTGGTCTGGGGATGGAAGCCCACAGCAAAGCTTCCTTTCCTGCCCTGTTGCTAAACATGGCAGTGGCAGCTCCAAGACCTCCAGCCTCCCTGCTCCTCCTTTGCTTTCTCTCTTCTCTCCAGCTTTCTCTTTCCCGTTAAATTCCCTCTCTCTTTTTCTATGTTCCTCTTTGAGAAGGCTTGGTTTCCCTTTTCAAAGAAGTCTCTGCCCACCAGGGCACAATGGCCACTATTCAAATGCACTAATACCATGGTGTGGCAATGGCCCCTCAGTTTCATTACAGCATCCCTATCAAGATCACCACACATTCAGGATAGGCAGCTTTGAGATCATGATATCCACTTCTGCTTTTAACACTTCTACTTTTAACTCTTAGGTTGCATTCACTGCATGTTTAACAGCAACTTTTATTCTTATATTTATGTGTCTTGAGAAAAAAATAGACTCATCTATTGCAGTTTTGTGTTAAGAGTGAATACATACCTCCTGTTGTATTTTTTTTTTACCTTCTCCTGAGGTGTTTTAAATAAAAAAATATATCATATGAAAGGACAGTGCAAAGAAGTTGGCTAATAGTAAAAAAATCAATAATTTGATCCTAAATTAATGAGTGATGTGACTTTTCCCTTTAACTTACATTCTCCCCAAAACATGACTATGGGATAGATATGCCAATCATGAGATTTATTTACACATCCACAGTCAGGGGACAGTGCAAAATAGCCACAATAAATACAAACAGAAAGCATTCATGTTGTTGTCAACAATTCCCCCAAATATAGATAAATCAAAGATTCCATTATAATTATTGCATAATATTAACTAAAATCAGAAATAATTAAAATATGTTAAAATAGTTTTTAACAAATAGGATGAATATGTAAAAATCTCAGTTGCCCAAAAATTCAATTTAGTGTATGGCTAATGCTTTGGACATTAAAAAAAAAACATTTAAGGCTCAGAGTGGTTTATTTATTTAGCAAGCTTTAGCTAAACATTTACTTTATGGCAGGCTCTATTCTACATACAAGGATACACTAGTGAACAAAACAGGAAAAAAATGATTTTTCATGGTAACTTTATCGAATAAAGTATATAGGTAATATATAAGGTAAGTAAGTATAATATGTTAGATAAACTGTAATTATCTATAGTGACAGGATCAGAATGAGTAAACATGAGAGTTGAAGTGGACAGATGAAGGTTAGGTTAGCTAGATTCTTAAAGACTATTGAAAAGACTGGCATTTACTCAAAGTGAGACAGGCAGTTCCTGAAGGAATTTGAGCACATTAGACATAAACTGATTTTAAGAAGTTCACATCTGATTTAATGTTAATATAAAAACATTTACTGGCTCTGTAATACATCCGTAATAATACCAGAATTCCCCAATGTACTCATCTACTTCTAACTTAAAAGGAGGAAAAAAAATAAAAATAAAGGGTTAATTGGATTCAACTGGAACAGCTTCCACATAAAGCCCATGGATAGACTCTGGTTACTCTCACTTTCTGCCTGAGAGCACTGTCTCCTTCCCCCAACTGCCTGGCTCTTTTTATTTTGAAGGTTTTTGTTATGTTTATCATTATTACCATCAACTTGATAAAAAACTATTTAAAGACTTCCAATTATTTGGAAAAGATAGGGTTACCCAACAATGAAGTTAAAATTCTTTCTCTATGAAACTCAAACATCACAACCAATCTGAGACATCTAGGAGTGTCAGCAAAAATAAAATAGAAGTGCTTTTAATTATGATTATGTTGAGTCTAATCCTTTGACCTTCCAGAGAATTAGATAGACAGGCAGACAAAGGTAGATATGTAGCTCAATAAGCAGTAAGTCAAAACAGAGATATATGTGAGTCATTTTTTTCTTAATGAGGAAAATATTTTCTCTTAAATGTCAGGTGCTTGACATTTTATTGCATCCAGCATCCTTCCTTATACATAACACAAGATTTGGATCAGTGTCTCCATTTTATAGATGAGGAGAGGTGACCATGGAAATGAGCTAAATTACCTGAGAAATTTTAGAGCATATTACATCTGTCTCTAAGTGTAGTAATATTCTGCTGCATTTAATTTTCATATACAAGACAGGAGTACTGAACTTTCCTTATTTAAACTATAGGTTTTGGTAAATCTCATTATTATTTCCATATATGCTAGATAAGACTCCAAATACTCTCCCAATTGTGTTCTAGATAGACACATCAAGGTAGAATAGCCCTAGATGGTGAACCTTTTCCCAACACTTTTTTTTATTATACCCTGTCTCTTACTATTAGAGTATTCCATTCCTACTATTAAAATGATGAGCAATGTCTATCCACAGCTAATTGTGAAATATATTGTGATATGAATTTTAACTTTATTGACATTGAATTCTTTAAAAATAATACTCTTCCTTGGATAATTAACATCACCATCTACAACTTGCAAAAGTAGTAATGAAGGTTCCTCTAGGATTCCCTGGTTTTCTTTATACCTTCATCATAATATTATGTGTTTTACTTCCAGAATATCCCAGAACATCACTTGAGTGTGAACTCTGTCATCACTGATACTGAAACCTATTTTGACTGTTGTTTATACTAAGTATCACACTGAGACTAAATTACTGGAATATACAGAGTGGTTCTATGCTTAATTGTTCTCTATTAAAGTTATCATTTTAATGCAAATAAAATAATCCATTTTCTTAGAATAGAATCCATGTTTGCTAACCTGACATGACCTTAATGATCTTGAACTTGCTTGCTTCTTGAAAGCACCTTCTATCATACTTATCTTCTTTCTTGGTATATAAACAAATCCTTAGAATTGATCTAGAAAACTGCTCTAGATACTCCAGTGCTCTAGAGAACACAGAGACTTCCTTATGTCACTGCAGCAAACCATAGCTCATTTTTACACGAAGGTGTTTGTTCTTTATGTTCCACATAATGTCACATTCATTCAAGAGATAGTCTACAAAATGGGAGAAAATATTTGCATACCATACAACTGATACAGAACTGATATCAAGGATCTACAAAGAGCTTATACAAATTCAAAATAAACACATCAAACAATCCAGTCAAAAATTGTGCAGGACATCTAAGAAGATACTTTTCTAAAGAATCCATGCAAATGACCAACAGGCACATGAAAAATTATTCAATATCTCCCTATTTCTTTGTGAAGTGTCAGGTTAAGTGTATCCTTTTCAGAGAACATTATCTGGTTGAGCCCAATCTGGAGTAGCTCCTGTCTTGCTTGTTAACAATTATTACCAAAATCATTGATGTTTGTATACATTCACCCACCATCTGTCACTGTCTCTTTAGGGACTTCCTTCTAGATTTCCCTGTAACACTATGACCCGGTGCTTGCATAGACCCAGAACCCAGGCTCGATTACAAATTCCTACAAGAAAGAGAAATAGTATCAGAGTTATTAGATCTACTTGCACTAATCATCTCATCCTTAGAGAGCAGCTGCTTCCTGTATTCTGAAACCGTTGCTGTTGATATAATAGAGTAAAATCATAGCCTAAAGCTAATGTGTCAAGTACAGTATATAGATGATAACATTCCTTTTTCTTAGAAGTTTTCTCTTTGGCCTAAAATGAAAAGAAACACTTCTATATTAAGACTGTTGCTTGCACATATTAAATCCTGCCCTGGGCAACAATCATGGCCTGATTGTTTCTTCCTGGACCCAATAAGCCCTGCTTTGCCAATATCTTCCAATTTCACCTTTCACTTTGGATAATTGCACATGATCCCTTGAGACTAGTCCAGGCAACCTTCATGATTGTTGTGCCTGAGTTTTGCATGCTGCTGTTCCAAATATCTGACTTCATATAGATCTTATAACTTGATTTGTAACAACATCCCCTGACAAAAGCCTATAGTAGACTACAAAAGCAACCTGTTTTGAGAACAGAATTTGCATGTTTGCTCTTTTAAAGTCTGTCAATGGACATCTCATCAACTCAATAATGTGCAAAGGAAACTGAAATCTGTTTTGTTGTCCAAATACAAATTTGTCCATCTTTATCTCAGGGTCTTTCCAGTATTTTGACTTCTGCCATTTTCCAAATACACTCTACCAAAACTTCCTGTATTCAGAGACCATTGTTCTTGATATAATAAAACATCAATATTCACATGAACTTCTATAACATAGAATTCTCATTTTCCTTGCTTTTACACTTTATTCACTTAGTTCAACTCCACGAGGTCAGGGGCTGAGTCTGTCTCTTTTATTGATGTTTATACAGTGATAATTAACTAAATACTACATGCATGCATGGGTGAATTAATTCATTCACCAATGATAGCCTTTTTTATTCTATAATTTCCCTACAGTGTTTGCATTATCAAAGGTTAGTCTCTGTGAAGACAAAGTACAATTCTATATGATTTCTTTCTATATTTCATGGGTTGAACATATTTCAAGCAATTTCAGACACTTAATCAAAACCAATTTCACTGAACATCAAACTAAATATATTATAAATATATGTCCATGTGGTACATTTGAACTGGGTTATTTTTCTATGTATTTTTTAAAAGCATTTACAATTCTGGAAGAACCTATTTGATAAAGGAATGATATGTTAGAAGATAAAATTATTTTTATTGAACTTCTTGGAGACTGATGTTTATGCTGAGAGACACATATGTCTAAATTATTTAGAAATGTGGATCAGTGAGGTAACCAAAATCAGGCTAGGCAGGCTTGGTGAGGTTACAGAGTTGTATAGGCAGATGATCCTGAATCTAGTGGTCACTGCTGAAAATCTAGGGTGATATTCCAAGATCAACAGGTGACTTCTATAGGTTTGTTTGCTGAAAACAATAAAACCTCTGCCTTTAGAGTAGAGAACATACTTGGGATGAAGTTTAAGGTAGTTTAGGTTTAGGGACAGAATAACAAATGAAAAAATGAAAGGGAGAAAGAAGAAGAAAAAAGAAAAGGAAGGAGACTGTAAAGGAGGTGAGGGACCTGAATTTCATAATATTTTTATAATATTTAAGATATACCAGCACATTCATAGGATATACAAGGTCACCAAAAATTAATGTTTAAATTGGTTTTTGTTTTATGGGCTTTGCTCACTGCCTTGAAGGAACCTATACAGACTTTTCCTGATTGTAGGTTCTCAAACCTGATAGTAATGAGAATCTTATTGAACTTGAAACTGATTAGTATATGTCTGTTACTATCAATATAACCATCATTTTATGCACCCACTTTGGATAAAAAGGTGACTGAATTTTTCAATAGATTAATAGTGGTTGTTATTAAGAATGGTTGTTCTTAAAATCAATATGTTTAGAGAGGAAAGTAATAAAAAAAAACTCAACTTCTGGGATTTTAATTTCTTTTCTTTTTAAGAATTTTTCCTTCTCTTTAAATACCACTAAGCATAAGGTTTCAAAAGAATGCAGAGTTCTTTGGTAGCAAAGATGAAATTCAATTCTGTTGCATCCAGTACAAATAGAAGTAAATATAATACCCACCTAAACACCACCTCCGAGACACACAGCTTCACATGTAAAAGTCTTCATGGTTCACACTGTCCACACTCAGATCTTACTACTTCCTCAAATATGATTATGTTATAATTTTGACCAAGTATTTCATAGTCTCAAAGTTGTCATGCCTATTAATTCCTTAATGGACTTGCTCTTCTCATTGCTTTGTACCTCTTTTCCCATTTTCAGAGTAACTAACAAAGTCAGTGTTCAGTAAGTTCTTAGTATTGTCAATTATATCAAAGAATCATGTTCAAGCAAATAGGATTTAGAACTAAATTTTAGATACATTGTTTTATATGAAATTTGGAAGAGGATGCAATTGTAGATGATGAGATTCAAGGAGGCAGAGTAGTTGCAAGGAAATAAGAGCAAAAGTGATAGTGACAGAACATAGATTGGGTTGATCATTAAATAGGAGCACAGAGTCAGTGATACTCAGATGAGAAAATTTAATAAAACTCCAAAGTTTTATGTTGGCCTAATGTGTTAATAGTGTTAACTTTCACCTGAATAAACTGTGAGTTTTGGAATTTTGAACTCAATTTGATAATTACTGAATTTGCCATATATTTTGGGTAACCACCTTAATGTCTAATAGATATTTAAACATAAAAACATATTAATAATTCTAATGCTAATGCTAATTGAAACATAAGTATGTATGAGAGATGTGGCTGTCTAAATCTGCAAATGGAGAAATCATTAATGTGTATAATGCTGATAGTGAAGCAGACATTGTTTAACTTTTTAAATTTTTTTTATTAAATGATCTATTTCTATATATATTTCACGTCTTTGTATTCCCCAGGAGTCACACACTACTTCACTCCCTGAACACTCCCCTCATTCCCCCCCAGTTGTGTTCTTTAGTTTGTTTGTTAGCTCTTTTTGACTTTTCCTCCAGGACTTTTGTTCTTTTGGTTTAGTCACTCAAGGTCATCCAGTTAGTGTCAGTCCTTCATTTGAACTTAAATCATTTGACTACCTTGCTCTTTCTAACTACTACTTATCTCCACTTGTATATGAAACTGAAGTAGGTAATTGGGCATGAGTAAGATTAGCTTTTCTCCCCTTGAGCAAATATAAGATCACCCTCCAACAAGCCATACTGAACACCTATGTACTGACACTTTTGCTCAGTGCTTGAGATGTCACAACAAATAAGACTCACTGTACAACCACCATACCTCTGCTGAAAGTCCAAAAGAGTTCAAAAGAGATTGAGATGTAGATAGATGAATTGTTTTGTTATGCAACCCTTGGGCAAGACATAAAGCATTTGCCAATAACAAAGTTTGGAGAAGAATATTTATTGCCACTTATTTATTCATTTGTTTAGATAGTATCCTGAATAACTCTCATCAATACTTTGATCACTGAGGAAAATCACCAACAGGAAAGCTATGTGTTTCTCTCTATTATTCTCAAATGTTGGAGGAAACCAGGCACACAGCTAGGAAGCTCTCTCCTCTCACAGTAAAATTCACTCACAAATTTCCTTCTCCTTCTACAAAAGTGAACACAGGGATTTTTGTTGTCCTTATGTATTTTTTTATACTTTGATGCTTAAATGCTTGTGCTGTTTCCAACAATAATATCTTACCCTTCTGGTATCTGTTTAGAAAGACATGTTCATCAATCTTGAAGACAAAATAACATGGACAATTTCAGAGCAAGAGTTAAGAAGAAGGTAATGTGTAGAGGAAAAGAAGAAGCTAAAATATATGGGGGGAAGAGGATAGACAAGTTATATACACCTATGTACACTTACATAAGATACATATAAATATACACTTAACATATAATCTGATTAATTATATAAAACATAATCTGATTAAGAAACATTAGGGTCTGAAATGGGCATTTGTGACATAAGATAAAATTTTTCATGAAAATTTGATAAAATGCTTAATTTAGATCATAGTGCACCTGAAATTAAAATAACATGGGTAGGATCTGTGACTAATAAATGTTGGCATCAGCAAAAAAGTTTTCTTAAATCTTGAAAGTGAAGATATATCTAAGATTAAATGAATGTTACAGGCTCAATGTAGTGTGTCTGCTGTGACTAAGATACCAAGAGAGAGGGGGGTAATCATTGAAAGTTTTATTCTAGTCACTAAGCATGATTTGGTAGTGATGAGGAGAAATAGGCCTTTAGCCAAGGGACTGATTAAAGTGACCAAACTGATGGTGGAATCAAGTTTGTTTCTTTCCTGTCCTCTACACCCTCCAGTTCTACATAGAATAATGTTCTGATGACCTTATTGATAAAGATACCACTTACCTCAGAGTTCTTCTGGGTCACTGTTTTTCTTCTCCATTATCTAATTTAAAACTTTAGGACTCTTGATGTGTATACAGTGTTATTGGATACCAAACAACCATTCAGTAGGAAACAGTCCATTCTTTAAAATAGAAAAATCAGCTTTGCTTGCTGATGCATTACTGTCATCAGTCTTCAATAATTACCCATATGTTCACAAAGATTTTAGATTGAGCTTACCATTCTTGTGTTAATTATTGACTGTGGCAAAGCTTATTTTTCATTACTAGGATCATACTATATTTACGGGTCCTGATAAGCTGTTTGTTCTGATTTGATATATTACAATTTTGCAAGAAGTTGCCCACTTAAATTTAAATCAATTTTAGGTCAAAAACTTTTTAAAAGGGGCTCCAAAATATATACGAAGTACCATGATACTTTTAAGGGATAATATTGACCTGAAAGTGTCATGAGAGAAAAGTATGGAGTCATTTAACTGTAAATACTGATTGATTATTCACAGCTGGTCGTCTATCTTCTAATTCTTATTTACTACCAGCACTGTCAAATTAATTTTCAGAAAATTGTTTTGATTCAACATTTGATTGACAATCTATCCAACACAGTCTTAATGTTAAAGAAAAAACAAAAACAAAACAACTTTAGATATCAGGTATATGATATCAAATAAATAAATGCTAGAGATGTTTTGATAAATAATGACCTGGAGGCCTTATTTTTTTTCTAGAAAATATCAAACTTTTAAAAAAATCCTTGGCTATGTTTTAAGAATTGACCGTAATTTTATTAGTTCTTCTGTCCAATCAAGATAAAGCATAAGAATGCAGAAATCCAATAAGAACTGGCATCCGACTATAGGCACAAATGTCAAGTGAAGTTTTATTCATTGATCTTGGCCCATGCTTCCAGAAAGATATGAATTCTCCAACTTTTGATGATCACACAAAAGCGTTAGTTTACTTGCATCAAACTTGCAGCCTTCTTTCATTTTCATGAAGAACGTTAAAGTGATCATTGTCAGAATTTCATCAAGTATTCATCTTAGAAACACTTAGAAAAAGGGGAGATTCTATCATTTTGCATCATCTGGTTCACATCTCGTTTATGGAATCTCCCCGTGCCTCCCCCATCAGTGCCTATTTAGCAATTACCTGGAGTATGGCATATGGCTTGCCAGAGGTAGAGCATAAAATCCACATGTACCCTGCCTTGTGTTTCTTCTACTCTTGATGACAAGCAGTTCACACTTATACTTAGTGAGATTCAAAAATATTCCAAGAAACAGACCCAAAAATCTCACAGAAAAATACAAGCTTTTTTGTTTTTTTTAAGGAAGTGAGGCAATTCTTTATAGTATATATAAAACTCTGTATTTGTTGTTCCCTCATTATGTGTCAGGCCTGTGCTCCAGGAAACCCTCAATTTCAGCCTGGATAGCTATCATATCTCTTTCTGGATCTTTTTTTAAACCCATATTTCTCCTCATGAATCTAGTTTTCCCATAGATATTAAGTTACAAACTTATTTTTCTTGTTTTAAAAGATTGCTATGACTTTATGTTAGACTTAGAATCAACCCCAAACCCCTTACCTTGATCTACAGGTTACAAAGCTCAGATCCAATAATTATTCCTGTCTCATTTCTGATCACTACACCATATCCCCACAGCTATCGTCTCACTAACTTCTCTCTCATTTCTAAAATAACGTGCTAGTTTTCTACTTCGAGTTGTGTAAGCATACTCCTGAATAAAACTCACTTTCCTTGTTTTTTTTTTTTTTTTTTTTTGTCCAGTTCTCCTCACCTGTAAAAACTTATAGAACATTTCCTTTATTAACAGAAGTTAGTTATTTTTCCAGATCTACTTTTCTCTCTCTCAACCCAACTTTTTGTTTGGTGTGCACTCCAATTTATTCTCATTTATTTATGTGTCTGCTTGTTTCATGTTTATCTGCAAATAAAATTAATATGCCACAAGTGTTTTCCATTTTCCAATGTTTATCCAAGACCTAATACAATGTCAGAATAAAGGTAATCTATTAGATTAGTTACATAAAAATTGATCTTTTAATGAGGATGTGTTTTGTAAAAAAGTAGACTCAGGGCTCAGCTTGCCATACCATCCATGTTTATTGCTTTCTTATTCCTATTTCCTTATTTTCAACTTTAGGAAAAACAAGGGGTCAAGGAAATAAAGTTCAACTCTTTAAGTATGTATAAGAGAAGGATCTGAATAATGTGCCATTTGAAGCCAACTGTAGAATAAAGTTTCAGCAGAATATATAAGATAATGTTTATAGTTGCCACATTAGTAAAAACTGAAACAGGTATAATTGAGCTAAATAATATAATTTATTATATATCAAGTATTTCTGCATTTGACTAACAAAAATGATTATTTTATTGATAAGTATTTTATATACAATGTGTATAATGCAAATGTAATTCATTTCAATTTGCATGCCAATTATTCATTGGGAATGGGTAATCTGTATCTACATTTCATAAAGTGAATAATTAAAAAAATTAAATTTGTGTGCTCAAGTTCTATTAAGCACACTTAGAAAGTTTTCCAAAAAAAAGAGTGTATTTATATGTTTATGTTAAAAATGGAAATTAATTAAAATTGAAGTAAGCTAAAAATTAATTTCAGTCTCATTTGCCACTTTTCACATGCTCTATAGCCCCATGTGACTAAATGTTGTCATATAGACAAAAAATTAAAAGGGAAAAGAGTGTGAATGAGTGTGCACATTTTTTTCTGAATGTATAGAGGGTCAAACATTTGGTAAAGGTGTTTATCTTTCATATATTTGTCTTTCAGTACATATGTTTCATAGAGGCCAATTTTTGTCTTTGCTAAAATGCCCAGTGAATACAACCATTGTGATGACTCAGCATTCAAAGAGTTACACTCATTACAAACTGAGAATGCTCTCCTTGAAAAGACAATTGCACACTGATTGTTTCAAATAAGATGCCTCAGCTTTTCACACAGATGAGCATTTTTGAGGTTCCCTTCCTGGCATTCTCTGCTGTTGTCTGCTCAGCCACCACTGAGTGTCACTGTGGGCTGAGAAGCCTGCCCTAAAAACCAGCAACCAAGAGAACAGCTGAAATGAGAGGAGAAGGGAATGAAAACGAATCATTATATATTGAACTCTCCTGGGTTTCTTCGCTTCGCTTTTTACTTCTGACACTAGTACACTTCTAAATCTATAACAAGTACGCAAGGAAAATTAAATCAGAACACAAAGCCATTAAAGAGCCTCCCAATAGATAAATATCACCTATCTTTGTGGAACCTGAATTTGCCATAATAGTCAATGAAGAGTTGATTAATGTTCGTGAAAATAAGATTTATTCTTGCACGGCTGTATTCTCAGCATAAGAAAAAAGTTTTGCCTTTGATGTCTTTTCTCTCAAAGTCTAATATCTTTGCAATTTCTTTTTTGTTTGTTTTTCAACTACTTGCTCTTGAGGATAAATTGTTTACTTTAGTTTTTTTATAGCAATAATCTCTAATGGCATTGAGGTAATGTATACTAAAAGACACATGTGTTATTTACATGGAGTAGAAATTCAAGGCTTTACCATAAGTACAAGGATATATATGTTATATATATCATATATATCATATATATCATATGTGTAAGGCATAATATAGGACAATTAATAAATTACCCTTAAACACAATTCTGTACTTTTTTTGCTAGTTGTGACGAATGTGGATAAACAGACTTTAAAAATGGCCATTTTTTAGATACTCTAAATAGAAACATCAACCTCATATCAATATGAAACAGAGAAACATAACGTTGAACTAATATATACCATGTGCCATTAGATCATCTGGTAATGCTTTTGCAATAGGAATTTACATTTCAAAACTAAATTTTTTTGTGGAAAAAAGTATTTCAGATAGTGAAAGGCAACATGCATGGTGGTACTTATGAGGAATTGTAAAACTTGAGCTTATTATAGGTACAAAAGCTCCTATGTAGTTTTCTTTTGGGCTAGCATATAACTGAAAACTAATGAATAATTCTTCCTCTTTTCTTTGCAGCTGTTTCCTTTTATCCTAATGTCCTTCTAAAACACTAAAATTTTATTTTCTTCTAAAAATAAATAATAATGTATCAAGGAATTCTATTTTATTTGTGCCTGTTTCCCCAGGACTCCCAGTTGAATCATAGAGACATCTAACTTTTCTAGATACTTTGATTTTTAAAAAAATGATACATGCTTTTTGCACCACTATTCTGTGTGGAGAATTGTATCCCTACTAGCTACATCCCACTGCTAATCTCTGATCTTCAGGAAATTCTTTGCAGACTGGAAAAAAGGGAGAACTCATGTTGCCCTTTGTGTCCCCTACAAAGGAGGCAGCATGAACAGATTCAAACAAGTTCCAAGGATGAATTTGTGAACTGACCTTTCTCACCTTAGACTTCTTCCCAGAGTGTTCAAGGCTGTTCCCAATACAGAAACTCTGTTTGCTTTAGCCTGTTTAGTACAGAATCTCTTTAATCACCAGATAACAAAGAATATGCTAGAATCTGTCTATCGATATCTCCTGACAAAACATTTAAGCCAAAGGTGGATCACTATATTGCAAATTGTGTTCACTTATTAAGGAAATATACACAGACTATATAGAAATTTCTTTCAGAGTTGTACACTTTATCCTAAGAACAAATTAATTATCTGCAATGGGTAGAAAGTGAGTAGACCAATTTACTTATGAAATGAAAAAACAAATAATATATAAAGAAAGAATAGATAAGGTATGGAACATTTGCATTAACTACCTGTAAGTCATTAGGCAGTATATTATATAGCTCATGAAAATGGATAATGAATTTTACCAAAATGAGTACCAAAGTTGTTGGAACAAGTTCTAATCTTCAGTGGTACCATAGCATTCTATTTATAAATGTGTGGCAATATCTTTTTCCTGAATCTCAAGAGGACATTTTCATTTCATTTTCAACCTAAATTTCCATCTGTATCATCAGATCAAATTTCTTTGGCCTTAGCAATACATCGTCAATTAAAAGAATTATTTAAAATCTCTCTATAATGAATCTTTTATATCAAATTATGCAAAGATATTTGTAAATATCACTTTTCAACTAATAAAATACATTTAATTTTTATGTTATTTATTAAAAATTTACTGAGTACATAACATTGTAATTCTGCTAAGGTTCAAGAATGAATGAGGAAACAAAACCTAAATATTGATGATGCCCTTATTTTGTAATAGAATAACAATAACAACTTAGTGATAGCAGCCTAATGTTATATGCTTAAAAAATATTTGCATGGAGACACAGAATAGTGGCATCCAAATCAGACTTCTGAAGTAATGGTTGGTAGTCATAAGCGGTAGAACTTTAATTGAACATTAATTATTACTAGGAATTTGTTAAAGGCAGAAGATTAAGTAGAATTTATAATAAATGAAATATCTATTTCTGAGAATTACTACAAACTCATTGTTTTTGGAGAATTTGCTCTATAAATGTTACATATTTTTTGAAATATTTTAATCATAAAAACATGCCTTAAAATGTAATCATATTCATCAGATGCTATTAATATTGAAGAGATTACTCTATAAATGTGTTTTTGTATATATTATTTTAATCATGAACACAAACTTTAATAAAATATAGTCATCTTGGAATCAAATGTTATTCTCTATCAGTAACTTTGAGTAATACTCAAAGTATTTCTTTTAGTACTTTGAGAAGTCAAACTCTTTCTCTTGTTCACCTAAGTTTTTCTCAGATCATCAGAGAAAGATATAATTTGGGACAAGCGATAGAACTTTATTTGAGTTTATTTATCTTGAAAGCAAGGGTGTCACATTGATATGTAGAAATTCAGAGGGGTTTCTGCTTTTGAAGTGTTGAACAATAAGAGAATACTTCAAAGAAATTATGTTGGTCTAAGAAAAAAATACTAAGTATAACATATTTCAAGATTTAGAGAGAAATCATAGTTATTCAATGAAGAAAGTGGTTCTGTTTTTAGTTGATTATTGATTACTGTTTGAAATTGTAAAGCATGATATTGGGGCTATAGACACTGGGGTGTAAAATCTGGCATTGTCCCTCAATCACTGTGAGATCTGAGAGTTCTCACCTCCATCAAACTCAGTTTCTTCCTCTAGAGTGGCAATATTTATGAGAATCAGGTTTGTGAATATTATATACATGGGTTAATACATACTGAAAAAAAAAACAAACTTTAAGCATAGGTACAAATGAGTGCATTCTAATATTGCAGTAAAGAAAACAGTTGTTTTGCAGATGTATGTAATATTTGATATTGCTGAAATATCTTTGATAGAGTGCACTGAACATTTTAGAAGACAATGATAATATTAATACTCCCTCTGCTATCACAGCAATTTCTGAAAATTATAACTCAAATTAAAACTTATCCTCAAAAAAGTATTGTGGGTAAATTTAAAGTCTATTACCCTTCAACATTGTTTTGGGGGTAGCAATAGGTTTGTAAAGTCAGATTTGTTGAATTTCCTCCTTAGTGCTATCATGTCTCATATTATTTTAACTCTGGACAAAGTGCTCACCTTTGATTTAGCTTGTTTTGTAGTCATTTCAGTTCATCAATAAAATAGAAATAATAGTGCATACCCCTGTGTGTGTGTGTGTGTGTGTGTGTGTGTGTGAAAGAGAGAGAAAGATAGATTAGGATAGACATATAAACAAAGAAGAAAGACAGAGACAGAGAAACTGAAAATGGGGAGACTTCATAGGACAATACAGATGTGATAAACACACCACTAACTAAATTGGATAAGATATACTAAATATAATGTTTCTGTTTATCTTCAAAAAATGATCTAATAGTGCTGAACAAGTCACAATCCCTTTGTTAAGGAAAAAAATGTATTTAGTTGACTGAAACATATTCTTAACTGCAGAAGTATTATCTTAAGACTAGTCCCAATAATTTTTACTTAAACTTATCCAGGACATAAAAACAGAACATTTGGAGTTTTCACAAAGATATAGAATACTGTTAAGAAATGAAGATCAGAAAGACTCAGGAGTGTGTCTGATAACTACATAGCATGGTAATTTGTGTTCAGGAGACCTCAGTATTAGAAACACACTTCTCCAACACAAGGAAATGCATGACATCTCAATATGTTGGTTATGTCCCTTCCTAGATACCCATGTTTCAAGGTGTGTCATTTATTTGAAGGCAACAGAAATGATACCTCTTCTTCAAGAGCCCTGCCTAAGGTCAACCCCTTGCCCTCAACAACAGACTCACTCAGACTTCAGTTGCCTTGGCCTCTTTCCCACTGGAACCCAAATACCTGGAATAATTGAATGAGTGGTGTGGTTAATTTTTGTTTGCAAAGATCAATGTTAACCATCATGGACTTCTAAAGAGAAGAGGTACTTCCATACTTTTTCTAATTAATTTTGGAAAATTAAGACACATAAGTGTAAAAACAGGGTTTTTAGATACACTTAGGTTTGTGTTTAAATATAACTCTGCCATCCTAGCTTTGCAATGACCAAGGAATGATTTTAAACTCTGTAAGTATTAGCTCTAAAGTTTTAAATGAACATTATATCTATCCCACGTGACAGTGGAAATAAATTATTAAATGCATTGAGATATGACTATCTATCTATCTATCTCTATCTATCTAATCTATATATCTATCATCTATCTAAATGCCATATGTATACAGCATAAAATCAGAGATCAAAAATATTTGCTGTCAGTAATAATTACAAAACCACCAACAACTAGCATTTCTGCTTTTCTGACATGTTACTCTTGCATATGTTACTATCAATCTTTCTGGTGTTTACCAGTTAAAACATATAGGTGTATATTCCTTTTTATTTTAATTAATTAATATTTCTTTTGTACTAGTTACTTTACAAAGTAACCTCATTTGCCTACATCTATTCCCTCATTTGTAAAATGGGATTGCCCTCAAAACCAGCTGCATATCTACCATTATTATACATGCTCAATATGAAGGGCTGTGTAAAGTGCTGGGAGACTGCCTGGCATATGACAAATTGTCGTGGTGTCACAGTACCACGATTGTAATGAGTAGTGTCATCTTTACATGTTAGGTGTTATACTAAGATATAGGCAGAGAAAGACATTTATTTTGTATGATTATCTATTTCTATACAAATATATGTGAAGAAAAAAAAAAGGTCCTGCTGTGAAACAGTTCATTTCTATATGATGTTTTGAACTTAAGTAAATCATTTATTGAGTCTCAGAATTAAATTCATCCATAAAATGAGAAACTATATTGTAGGGTTTTTTTTTAATGCTATAATAAACAACCACAATGGTAGGGATTTAAAGCAATATTTTTATTATTTCATAGATCAGAAGTCTGACATGCCATGATTTTTTGATTAAGATCTCTTATATCTGAAGTCAAGATAATATTGGGTTGGGATGCTTACTAGAGTTGGGGGAAGCATCTGCTTCTGGTCACATTCTGGTTGCTGGCAGAATTCAGTTTTGCGTGTTATATGACTAAAGAAAATAGTGATTTTCTGGGTTTTCCTTGACTCCTACAAGCTTGTTTCTGGTCCCCATACCAATGTAACAATATGTGGTCTAGGTGAGTGGGTCCCCATACAAGTCAGAGCTAGCAGAGTCACAAAATCCTTACTACATTTGTCATCTCTCTGAGTTTTTTTTAACATAACACCTCTTCTGCCTTCAGTTGAAGAATTTTCTCTACTTTTATGGGACCATGTTTAGATTGAACCTACCTGGATAATCTGGACTACCCTTCTCACTTTTTCTAGTGAAATCTCCAAATCTTGTTGTCATGTAACATAAACTAACAATACAGTCTAAGGATTTGCACATGGACAATTTGGGGGACCATTCTTTTTACCCCAGCGAACAATAGCTACCTTTAAGTGAACCATGATAAGTCACAAGATAAGACTAGACAAGAAGAGAAAAGATAAGTTTCATTAAGTACATTAAACTTTTGGATTTGTACACAGCAGAATGGTTATGATGAATGGATATACAAGGTAAACAGGGTTCAAAAACAGTGTCTGAACACTGCAACATTCTGAGATATCCACATATGTAGATGTTCCTAATTCTTAATACGACATTACCAGAGCCAGTCATTACATGTCTGAAGTTTATTTAATTTCAGATTTGCCAATATTGATTGGTTTATCTACTTTACTTCTCCCTACCTTGCAAAGGTACAGTTTGTCAGATTTAAAACAGCTTTGGATTACAATGATGTGAAATTTATATATAAATTAATTAAAAAAAAACAGCTTTGACATGAGTTGTAATTTTCTTAGAACAAATGTAGGGAGGGATAAATTTTATATCCACATGTGTAATAATTGTGCCTACATAAACAATGTGCTTTATAATTTATGATTATATTAATTTATATGATTATCTTAAGACTATGATATTTATATCACCAGATTTAGAGGTTCATAAATTCAGGGGGAAAAAAAGATGATGATTCTCCAGTAGAACTTTTGTTTTTTTCATTTTATACCACAAAGCAAGAAATTAAAATATGTAATTTGAAATAAAAATAAAAACTAAGACTTAAAATAAACTTTAATTGTATCATTTAGAACATAGATAATCACGTTTAACAAGAGTTCCTTTCATATTTGTGATCACACTCTCACTTTCTATATGATTTTGTAACATTTTTATGCATATTCTCAAAATGACTATGAATATGTTTTGTATAATTGATAATCTCCCACTGAAAGCATTTTATTCAGTAATTACAGTTAATAATTATTCCCTTAGTGCCTATAAGTGTCTAGAACTGTGCTGGGACTGGAGTTACATAGATAAGAAAAGACCATCCTGTTTTAAAACTTTGCATGAAGAAAGATGTAAAATGTTTTTTCAGGGAAAAAAAAACAAAAAAATAAACCAGGGTTTATATTTTCAACTGTATCTATTAGTACAAAAATGTAAGCACAATGGAGTAGCAAGGGTCAGATAATTGTGCATTTAAATTGTCATTCTATACTCCAAATACATTACCAGCAGGCGTGTGCTTATTTTTTTTTCTCCTGAACTTTCAGTTTTATGGTTAACATCAATAATTGTTCCTAATTTAGTTGGGCTTATTAGTGAATCTGCAATTACCTTAGGACTTTTAAACAATTCAAGAAACTTGGATACTCAATCTGTCCTGCAATGTGAAGATGATAATGACCATAAATAATAGTCACCTTTTTTTGTGGGCATTGTAGTCTTAATTACATATTTGCTCCATGCACTCATCTAACTAGAATTTTATGATCCAAATGTGATTTACAGCTATAAATTAAATAATTATCTTAGGTAATGCCATGGCCACTAGGACTGTGAAATCTGATCAATCTTGCGGAGCTTAATGTTTCCTACAAATGGAACCAGCTCAGGAATTCATAGCCTGTTTTATTGTCTCCTGCAGCCTGACCATTTAGATCAGGAAACTGAAAAAAAGGAGAAAATGTATTATCTGTCTCAAACCCATGGCAGCCAAGTGAAAAGATTTAGAAAGTCATAAAAATTACTCTTTAAAAAAAGAGTATGGAAACAATTTGATCTGGGTGGTTTGGAAGAAATGGACCAGACTAAATCTTGTCCAGCAGTTCATGGAAATGTCTTCCTTGTGTTGTATCTTTACACAGTTGCAGCAGCCTATATGTTGCGCCAATACATATGTTGTTTATGTTCATAAACAAGAATTTAATAATTCAAATACTGCTGCTACTCCCTCTGCTTTTAATGCATGTTTGAATTATTATTGTTATGACAAAATAAAAAAAAAGTGCTTTGTGCATATACTATACAGGCAAAACAATGCAGTGGCATTTGTTATAGAGATATATACAAGATGTAGTGGATGCTGAGAGAAGAGGGATTTGTTAGGGGAGAGAATGCAGAAGTCTGAGAGAATAGCAATGGTCTAAGATCCTCTCTTTTTAGAATATAACTAAATCTAGGAACAGTGACAGCGTATCTCATGTGACACTTTGCAGGTGATATCATTTGATTCTGCATCTACATTCTGCATATTGTTTTCACTTGGCTTCCCCTCCCCCATTCTCTATCATTCCTCTGTAGGAAGTTTAACTGAAAACTTTGTATTTCTTCCCCAGAACATTTTTTCCTCAGTTGTTAACACCTCTCCTTTAAAGAGACATGTTTGCTTCACATGCTCTTACTTCTCAACCTATAGTCACTCATTATTTTATCACTTTTGAAGTCTTATTAGATTGAAGAGATAACTATAAACATGAAGGTTAGCTTCCTTTAATAGACTCAACTCTTAGGGACTATAGTGATAAACAAGGTAATGAAGTAATTGGATAGAGTGATAATTGCTAGAAAAGAAGAAACTGGGTATTGAATTTACTGTGTCTGAGGTTAAACAATATGTAGGGGACATTTCAGAGAAAGTAGTCCAGGGGGGGAGGTGGCAATTCAGTTGAAACTGAAAGGATGGGGAAGGATGACTCTGGTATGATACTCTAGTCTCCTTAAACTTACTACACAACCTCTAGCATTTTGTAGTATGAAAGTCCCCAGAGGGGACTCTGTATGCCATACCTGTGAACTTGCACAGTTGAAAGGATCTTTTGCTTTTCCTCTCATAACATGTTTTATAATGTATATCTTAGATACAGGAACAGCACTGTTGATAACAAAAACTTGGTGATCTGTCAATTTCTGTCTTACTAAGTCTAATCTAACACAATAATGACCCGGATGCATTACTCAGTGCTTGTCCAATGTCACTAATGAGTTTTGTATATGTTCATATATCATTCAAGAAACACATTGTAAGCCCCCACAGTGTGTCTGAAACTGTAAGAAACTTGAGATATAATAATTCAAATAATTCAGTTCAAAGACCAACCCTCTGTGATCTTACAGGAACCATGGAAACTCATGTGGGTCTTTCTTCCTGTTCACTAATGAGAGATGCTTCACCTTTGGGCTCTGTGCCTACTATTTTTTTTTTAAATGCAGCCTTGTGACTGCAAACACTTTCACATCACCTTTTTGAAGGTTTCAGTTTATTCTTTTGGGAAAACAAGAGGTATAGAGCATTGTCACTTTCTCAAAGGAGTAATCATCCTAGGGGGAGATAAAACAAGACCCATAAATGTGAAATTGCTGGTAAGCTATATACTGCTAAAGAAAAGCAACATAACACTTCTTAACAGTGGCAAAGACTATTGCTCTTTGCATATGCTCATTGGAAATAATTGATCATCCATCATCACCACCAAATATTTAAAGAACATTTACCACAAGTTAGTTTTTTTTTTCCCTCAAGCAGAAAAGGGCAAATTTATTTAGAACAGATATGAGAAAAGGGTTATAAGAGAAAAAAAGAGGAACAAAACATGATAGGACTCCCTGCTCCATGGGCCAGGGAGAAACAAGGAAGCTCCACCACAAGCCAGTTTTGTGTGTGATTTCATCTCTTGTGGATCAGAAGGAGTATTTTTAGAGACAATAATTCTCATGTTCCTCAGTGGAATCAGAATGATATATTCTGTTACATCAGGTCACCCTGAGTTTTTTAGAGCCACCAGAATTACAGGAACACAGCATTTCAGGGCTTAAGTGTTTGTTTTATTATATTCTAGCTTTATTTATATATATGTGTGTGTGTGTGTGTGTGTGTATACATACATATATATGCCATTTCTTCTTTATGAATTGTTTCTATAAAAGTAGATTATGAAGAACTCAAATTTTTCCCCTATTTTTCTTCCTTGGGTAAATAATGTATCTTGGGGATATTGTTCTTGCCAAGAAAAGAGAAATCTGATTCTCTCCAATAAGCAGAAACTAGATTACACTGGGATGTATGTCAGTAAAGTTTAAGCTTTATTGACAAGGATGTTGTATCATTGTGTAAAATCCTTGCTAACTGTCTCTTGAGATAGTCTAAAGAGAAACTAAATGTAAAGTGTCATGGTGAAGTAGGTTACATATCTCTAACATATTGCAAAGCTTGCAATATTACTTTCTTTCAGTACATTTTAATGCTCAGAAAGCTTCACCAGTACATCATCAATAAAACTTTACATAAATGGTGGTGGGAGAAACTCAGGGTATACAATGATATGAAGCATATATGCAATCAATGAAAAAACCTACATAAATGAACCAGTTGTTGATCTAATGAACTAAAGATGTTAAGACTTCAACTAAAATGAACAAATTATATTCTCTGGAATAAATGTGTGACTAGGTCTTCCACAGAGCTGCAAATTCTTAAATTCAGCATTCAATAACCTAAAAATCCCCAAACCACACATGATAAGGCAACTATTCCCAGCCTGCTTGAATTCACATCTAGAAAGTCAAAAGGAATTTATTATTTAATTTAAACAATTCTGCTAGGAAAATGCTAATTAAATGGAAAGCAAAATCTTTACATACTTAATTTGTGTATGGATTAGCATGAAAATATTACACTAATTCAATTGACTTGCTAGATTTTCAAAAGTAATTTTTTTTCTGATTCCAATTTGCAAGAATTATGTTAAATGTTTACCATATCATTGCTTCCCTTTTCCACAGCAATCAGCACATCATCCAAGAACAAACTAATAAAAGATGAGAAACCTTCTACAGTCGTTTCTACCATTACAGTGTAATTCATATCTCCTCTTTGTTCTACTATCCTAGTTCTGGTCTTTTGAAATCCCATTTACATTTTTGTCATAAGCTCTAACTGATTTACTTTGTTGGGATTTCTGTCTTTTAGAAAAAGACACCCTATAAAGGATTGCTGTATCATTGTTAACAAAGCATAGAATTCAGCATAGTGGCAAGACCCTCAATTATTCAGCTCTGATATATAGCAGTAAAAGATCACTTGTGATATTTGACAAATGTGCTTGAACTATTACTTAACTTCATTCAGAACATCTTATTTTCATAATTTTTCTTTCACAAATATATCTTTCACATTATTTTCTTTCCTTCATTTTTAATTTTTGGTGATTTTCTTTTGGAAATCATTTCCTAAGAACCTTTGGCAGAGTTACGTATCTTATCATATAAATGGGTATATTTTGTTATCATAATTTTTATAATAATTTTTATTCTCTTTCCTCACATTGAGGACTAACTAAAGGGAGGGATCCTTCATATTCTATTTTTTTTTATTACAAAACAAGGACTGCACTAAATAAAACATGCAGTCAACAATCATCAAATTTTGGATTTATTAAATGTGTATTCATTATTATCTGTGATATGGACCACAAATTGCAGTTTTGTGAAGTCTTTATATTTTTTGTCCCTTGGAGAAATGTTCTTGCTTTGGATTTCCACATCATTCATTTTAAAAAGTTCATCTTTTTCTGTACTAAGATTTAGAGATGACTTTTTAAGACTTAAGGACATTAATTTTTAAGACTAAATTATATATTTTTGGGGTGGGTGGACTGTTTTTAAAGTTCTCTTTTTTCTCTCATTTGCTGGCATAGATTGAGAACTTTAAAATTATCAGTAAGTGCTGATGAATAGTTGGGTAGATATGGTATACATACCATTTTTGAACATTGACCCACTAGTATGTATTAGTTACACTGCAGTGTTTATTGGACTGTCACCCACCCTGAATAAATTTGGCATATCATTGCAGAGTAGCAACTTTAGAGTTCACAGGATTGGTAGACATGGTGGTGAAGATGCCTTTTTTCTTTTGTTTTCTTTTTCTTTTCTTTTTTTTTTTTGACATTTATTTTCTATATCACTATTAATGTGACCGTAACCAAAGTTCATAGAAACAAGAAAAGTGGGAAGTCTTCATTTATTGGATTCTTTTTCAGTTTCTTTTAGCAAATTCCTATTGACAAATAGCAGTACTCCAGGCATTGTGCTGAGTGTTACAAGGATAGAAATTTAGAGAAGTTTTTTTGAGATGTAATCATATTTTAATGATAAAAATTTTTTCTGAGAACAACTAATCTTGGGTCACAAAAAAAGTACATGGAGAAAATCAAGCAGAAGAATTTTCTGTCAATGAAACATAAAATCAATAAATAATGCATTATTGTACTTCATTGTGTTATCTTATGTAGCAAATAATTATTTCATCTAGCTAGAGGCAGAAAATCAGCAAGCAAAATCTGTACTGTACATGTGAACATTTTTCAGTGATGATCAGTATTATTTTTAAAAAACTAAAAAAAAACCTGATCTTTTAATTCAAGATATTTTGGCCATCAACTAAGTCATAAGATTCTCTAGACAATTTTAGGTATAATGAAAATCTATCAAATTTGAGACTTTTGCTTTTTGACAGTTCACTGTCAAAAGATTTCATGAAAAAACTATTGATTTTCAAAACTTAGATCACTAAGTAAAACAAGTGCCTCTAATTATGTAAATAATTATCCATATATTATCTGTTTCTGAGTCCAGCATTAATATGTAATATCAATATTTTACTTAAAGGAAAATTGCATGGCATTTTATATAATATGTGATATATATCTTTCCCTTAGTACAGGTTTGTTGTTTGAGCAACAAATTAATTTTATGTGAAACCACTCACCATGAAGTAGTAACAGGGAAACATGCTCATTTGGATGATAATTTGTTGTATAAAATTCACATAAAGAATAAAGTATATGTAGATAATTGGTGAACGTTTCTATCAGACATGGTGAACATCTGGTGGGAGTACAGATCTTAACTGCTATTTGGAGAAGACAGCATATTAATTCATAGCAATTATTTCAAATGGTTGGAAGACTTCAGGTTGACAAGACATATTTGTTTTCTTTTGCCATTCTTTTTTTCTTTTAATGTCAACGGATATTCCATGGAAATATGCAAGCAATCCATTATGGGGAAAATGACAGGCTCATCATTTAGAGCTCTAACTCTGACATGTTGGTGATAACAGAGATCTGAGAGCAGCCAGTTTGTCCCAGGCTGATTTAAGAAAGTCCCAAAGTACTGTATACGCATATGATGTAACACAACATATGAAGGGAATTTTGGCAAAATAACAGTAAAAATAAATTATAGTTGTATAATGCCAAATTTTGTTTTACTTTAATATATTTTGTTTTAACAGCATCATATGAGATTAGTTTTTATTCTTATCCCTATTTTTTAGAAGAAGAAATTGAAGGGCAGATAGTCAAGTAGAACAAATGGTACCTGGCAGAGATGGGAATCAACTCAAACAATCTGGTTACAAGAGGCTATGCTCTTAATAAAGTTTAATGCTTTTTACAAGTGCATATTTTTGTGTGGATATGAGTTATGTAAATTTGGGTACAATACACATATGACTCTGTAAGTGTATATCAATCAGATAGAGTTGTGATGTTTTTTTGAACATCTCTTTTTGAATGCCATCTTAGATTCCTAAATGTAGCAACAGATTTTCAAGATTACACATTATAATACATTTATTCAGTCACTTATGTATTGTTTAATATATGATCTGCATTGTTGATTAATGAAAGCATCAGTCAATAAATGATCAGTAGATGACAAAATAGAATAAAAATATGAGTAAATGAAGAATGAACAAATTAATAATTCAAAGAACATTTGAGTATCAACTTTTGATTGAAAAAAACAAGAAAGACAAGGCAAGAAGCTTCTAAATTCATGAAGATCATAATATAGGTTTGAAAGACAAAGAACTTGACCACTGAAGCCCAGTGTAGTATTACAAGGAAGCTCTGGGGTGAAAGTCGTACCCAGGTCTAACTGTATGTTAGACCTAACTAGAAATCTTTAGACCTAACTAGAAATCTTAGACCTAACTAGAAATGTAGACCTAACTAGAAATCTTTTAGAAACGTTCTGTTTTCATTGCTCTTCTCTATACAAGTTGAATATAAATCATGGGACAAAATATTTAATCATCCCCAATGATTATAGCTTGCAATCATATTTGAGAATTATTTGCTAGATAAAACAGGAGATCGTTTCTGATAGTCATTAAGTGTTATTGAACTGAGATTAGTTTGTAAGATTACATAAAATTTAGGTTTATAGTATTGTAATTATGTATATACATATATATGCATACATAGTTTTATTATGGTCACCACCAAAAGTCTGCTTTCCATCCACCACCATATGTTGTCCTATTGTACCCTTCTTTACTCATTTCTCTTCTTGCTTTACCTCTGGCAACCACCATTTTGTGTTTGCAGTCTTTGAGGTGCTTTCGTTTTGATGTGTTTGTTTTGTTCCTTTATCATTCATATAAATGGAAACATTCAATATTTGTCTTTCTATATGTGACTTAATTGATATAGCATAATACCCTCTAGTATCATCCAAGTTGTTGTAACTGGAAAGATTGCATCATTTTAAAATTTTTATTATTAATGAAATACTATTTTACATCCTTGTAAGCATTTTGATACAATAGGATCTCCCTGTCAGGTGCAGTGACCATAGCTCTCCCACCACCAAAGAACCCGTATTCCTCACTATGCTCTTCTCATCTGACATAACTCCCACTGTCCTCACTCCTCTCTTCCTCGCCCTCCCCCTTTGGATGTTTCACATAGCTTTTAAGGGTTGCTTTTGATGCTCATCTTTGTCTGACCTTTATGTTTGTGACTCAGCAGTTCACTTGTAGATATATATGCAAGAACACAAACGCACTATTTCAAAAGATTTCATCCTTTTGATCTTTGAATAGTAGTACATTTTCCCCCATGTGCAATATATATTGCATTTTAAAAATCTGTTTGTCAATCAACTGCCACTTAGATCATTTCCACACTATTTATAAGTAGTCTTTCAGTAAACATAGGGGTACATATACATCTTTTAAAATTGATGTTCTCGTATTCTATAGCGAAGTATCCAGAATTAGACTTTTTGGATCATGTAGAGTTTTTAATCTAAATTTTTTGAGGAATCTCCATGCAGTTTGGTAGATTCAATGACAGGTTGAGTTTTGCTAGACTAGACTGAGACTGGGGAGGGGAGGTATCTAGTGGGTAAATGTGGAAGGGAACAGAAAGAGCAAGATGGGACTGGGAAGAAAAGGTGAGGAAGTTGTTTCTGTGACAAAGACTTCCAGGCAGAAGAGTTTTAGGCTTATTCTGCTACCATAGTTCTCTGAGCCTCTGGGTCCTTTATCTCCTGACATCTGACGTTGCTACTTTGCCAGACAGGGATTAAAATACTTAATCCATCATGTGGTGTTCTGGATTTATTTAGGATAATGGCCTTTATCGATTGTGGTTCTCTGCCTGAAGGCCTCACAGGACATTTCATCTTCAACTTTGACTTCAGATGCATACTTTCCTAAATAGCTTCTAAATTGATTTTAAAATGCTCCATCTACATTACTTAAAGGCTTACCTCAGTCACCCCATCAATTTCTAGAGAATGAGCCCTTGCCAACAGTCAAGATTTTGTAGCACTTCACAAGTTGAGTATAAACTAAAGCCCTGACCCTGAGTAGTTTACCTCTGTGAAGTAGGTGTGACTGGGTACTTAAACATAAAACATACATAAAATGTGCTGAAAAAGAATTGGATCTAGAAATGCTGATGGTCTTATTCTCTTGGAGCTGTTAACTATGCTATTTCATACTGTTTCAGTCTGATAATACATGGCTATAATATTTTGTGCTGCCCATACTAAAAGATTTTGTGTAGTACTTTCAAAATCACATGACAAAGGACTTTATGTACCTTTACTATTTATCTCTGATGAATAAAAACATTAAGTAGTGTTTCTAATAACATTGTTGAATATTTTTTATATATTCATCAATATTCTTAACATTTTCTATGCATTAATGCATTGGATATTTTCAACAACCCTATCTGAAGTAATTTATACTTTAATTTATAGATGAAGAATCTGGATCCCAAAGATGTTACATAATCTGTCCTAGAGCCATTCTCTAGGGTTTGAAGGGGCAGATTGTCATCCAAGCTGTCTGGATTCAGGGTTTGTGTACTTAAGTAAAACAGACATGACTAGTGTCTTAGTTCTGAAACTCTAAATATTTTGACATTCTAAATAAATGAGAGTTTATTGCAAAGTGTATAGTATATATTTGGCACATATTAGGCATTATGTTAATCAGAATAGCATTTTATGAATTTTAAAAAGTGATTAAATAAGTGAGTAATCTGCTGTTTTCAATTTCTAAAATCATTATTCCATTAATCATCATAAAAACCTTAAATTGCATCTATAACCAGTCTTAATTTAAAGACTTGGATTTTGGAATTTAGAGCAGTTATGTGATTACATCAGCTCACACAAAAAAGTAAAGACAGAATTGGAATTAAAATTAAAGCTAATTTGATGTGTTATTTTTTTTCCAAATAATGAACCTATATTTCACAGGTGAGGGGTCAATACCTTAATTTAGGTTGATACAGTTAAGAGGTTTTTCCTACATAATTGAAATATATTTGTGTCTAAAACATGTGAATCATGTATGTTGCATGTTTTGGACATAGTGATCATGGTTTATGGAATACCTTACTAGGATATAGATTGAAAATATAATATCAAATTTGACTAATTAAACTTCCAAATGTAGTTTCAATGGAGTACCATATCTGTGCAATTATAAGCCTTGGGAATTTAAAAAACATTTCAAGAAAGTGAGAACATTAATGATTCTCAACACCAACAACTCAGTTACCTAGAATAAATACAAAATATGTTAGAATATATATGTGGCTCAATGGTAGCAATCTGGGAGTGAATGTGAACCCAGAAAGGTGCAACAGACATCTGTAGTCTCTGACACTGGGTGGGGTGAGGCTGCTTAAACTATAAATAGTGGTGTGTGAGTGTGTAAGTACGTAAACAATCTTATATGTGTGTTGTATATGTATTATATATGTTCTACTAAAAATACCTTAATAGTCCAAGAAATTACTGATTCCTTTTTTTCTGCACATTCAATATAAATCCCAAACTAAGTAAACAGCACTGAATAATAGATTTCATATTTCAATAATTACAACCAGACACTGCTGTGGGTGATTTTTATATGATCTCTTTTAACCCCTTTAGCAATCTTATTTTATAACAAAAAAACTGATACTCTGAAAGATTAACTTTTTCAACTCACCTAGCTAATGTTAGATGACAGATCTAATGATTGTTTCTTTCTCAGTCTTTCAGTCTCTAAAGAAGAGGTTTCTAATGAGTCTTACAATTTGAGAAAACTTGAGGAAAATGCACCTTTTCCTTTTCTTCATTCTCTCATTCCTCTTTGCTCATTATCATTATTGCATATGATTTTCATTATCTTATTCTTTCTCCTATCTCATTCTCTCTCTCCCTCCATCTCTTCCTCCTGGCTTTCCCATTCCTCTCTTTTAAATATTGTTTCATTAAACTCAAAAAAGTTAGCATCAAAGACACGAACTATTTTCATGTTATAGCCCATGTCCCTGTGTATCCCAGACACCGGTTGTGACCCAAGCTAGTTTCTATTTTTGTGTTCATACCTCTTGCTGTGTCTCTAGCCCTTATATTAGCTTTTGGTTTCTCTATCTGCAAGTAAGTGAAAGTGACATTACTAAGCAGATAGTCCTTAGTTTCTTTGGGTTTGTTTGCCTGTTTATTTTATTCACTTACAACCATTTGCATTTAGTTAAACATATCTTGCAGTTGGCTCAGAATTGTACATATCAGGTTATCGTGTTACACTAAAAGCCAATTTGCTTTATTCTTCAAGTTGGCATATTTGTTACAGTTTACTTGCTGTGTACTTGTATTTTGTATTGGTTGGTTGCTTGGTTTGATTTGGCTTATTATTGATCTGGACCAGATACTTTTCTTTTTGCTTTGAATACAAATTCCCAATCCTACTGCGAGAGATTGTGACAGCAGATAAAGATAAGGTCTCCAAATCTGGATTTGTGGAAATTGCTCTTTGATCAGTCTGAAATACAGCCAGATTTGGGAGCCAATTTCCAATATAGACTAATATTCTTCAGTACAAAATGCCACAAGTGACTCTCCTCCGTGAATTTCTTCTTGTTTATAGAAGTGTCTTCCTGCATTACATCACAAGTGATAAAACAAGAGGGTTCCAATACTCCGAAACTTCATTTCATACTTGCTCCTATAAAAGATGAGAGAACTTAAACAAAAATGGCTCGATAATTTTTAAAGTGTCAGGTTTCTGCTCTCTCAGGAACCTTTACACAGAACAACATTCATATTTCTTCTAGTTCTCATAATAATACCAAATACAAAATAACATGAAATGAAAAAGACTTCTCTTGTCTCAACTCCATTGCCAGTTTTAATTTATAACATTCAGTATTAATTCAGGCCTAAAGTCCCTAGGAAATATAATAGATACCTAAAATTTTTTTCATCTACATTTGATTTTCTCATGTTACATCAAAGTTTGCTAAATCTATTTAGTCCAAATTCTAGCCCAAGGCATCTCTAAATGTGTTAGTTTAATACTTTGTCATCTCTTCTTTGCATTCTCATGGAGGGTAGATTTTTTTATATTAAGAAACTGCAAAAAGTGTTTCCTGGCACAGAAAAAATTGATTCTAAGAACCTCCACAAATACACAAAACTGATTTTTCTCATGTTGCATTGAAATCACGGAAGCTCAGTGAATCATATCTGCAAGGGTCCCCCCTTTAGGGATACTGGTGGGGAAATAATGCTTATAAGATTTAGCTTACTCTATTTCAACTTGGGAAATTAAAGAAAAATGATTATAATTATCAATCAGTTATTGTGAATTCAACATAATAAAGGCTAGGAAGACCTGGTCAGAACCAGACCTGATAAATCTACAAAATTACTCCACTTCATTCTCTGATCACAGAGAAGTCATTAGCATAATGAGGCCTCTCCTTCCTCCTCCCTAGAATGAAGATAATGATATGTTGCAACTTATTGAAGAGGTTGACTGAAGTAAAGAATGTTGTCAAGACAATTTTCCTACATATGCAGAATGACAATGTGTTAACAAAATATTAACTTATGACTAAAGAAACCAGAGAAATGACCAAACTGGCACCAAGAGGAGTTGAAAAACTGTGAATTTAATATGGGTTGACTCAGCTGGATTAGCAGCCGGGAGCTCTGGTAATGACATAATTGAAAATTGTATTGGACACCATGCTGTTCTGGTGAGCAGGGTCTGAAAGAAAAACCCACAAAAAGAAATGAGTAGTGTGAAAGGGTGCATGAAAAGATGAGCCAAAGAGAGAGGAAAGCAACACGAGAATGATGGGCCTGTAAAGAGGAGCCCAAGTTGCTAGGCTGGGCGGAAGTCCCCTTGCCCTGGAGGAGTGAGCTGATGGTGGTGAGGAGCAATGGTGGGAGAGTGGCCAGCAAAAGAATAGCTAGTGTGGAGTAAGATGCCAGAATGACAGGCTGGGGGTGATCAAGGGCTTCTGAGGGCGGGTCTGGTAAATGTAGACAGACACCACTTAAAGGTGGGCTGGTTAAGGAAGAAAGTTTGAAGAACCTTGGAGAAGCTAAGCAGTTCAGAAAACTGGAAAGAGAAGAAGCGAAGAGAAGATGGAAAAGAAAGACTGGAATATGCAGAAGCCTTCCTCAGGTTTTGAAGGTCAAAGGAATACCATCTTGGACATGTGTCTTTGGGAACTTTGGGGCTAAAAATCCTAATTGGAATAAGATAATGGGCCACTAGTGGCATTAAGGACTTTCAGTTTGACTTTCTGTTTTCCTGGTTTATTTTCCTTGTTAATAAAACCCTGTTGTTAAGTTGCACTTGCTTGACAACTGCTATGGTGGTAAGAATCTGAAAGAATCTAGACAGCAGAAGCTGCATTTTAAAAGCGACACTTTTTATTTTTTCTTTGGCTTCTTGATTGGAGCCTTCTACCTTATTCCACCCAATATAAAAATTGTATGGGTTTCATAAAATAATAAAAGTTATACTGATATTTTCAAGTTAGACACAAAAATGTTTAGTATTTATAAGCCATTGTAATCTTTGAGTTACCTTTTAGAGTTAGTTTATTTCTGAAGGCTAAAAGGGCAATTTTCAAAATAAATGAGCTCCAAAAGTAAACTCAGATGGAGATATTACCACAGAACCTGCCCCAACACCCTTGATAAACCTCCAGAACTCCAAACCTTTAGGATATCTGTAAAATCAAAGTCATTTTCATAGTAATGCTGAAATTACCTTTACCTTTTCCCATTCTTATTGACTGATGAATGGTGTTTTTCAGAAAACACTTGCTGTATTAAATGTAGCAGATTATTTGTAAAAAGTGAAATGAGAATTCAGCTATTTTCTCTAAAGCCAGATATCAATGGGGATTGTAAAAAATTAAATTTCATTATGCTTTTAAAAATGTTTTCATTTGCATTGAAAATGTATGCCTTTTATAAAACATGTAATTAATGTTAGTTTGTAATTTGTTTATTGTAGTTATGCTACAATTAATAAATATTCATTTAAATTTATAAGTTTACATCTCTACTGTGGTAACAAATAGAATAAAGGAAATTCACTAAATAATAACTTCTTATTAACAATTTTTAAGATTCTACCAGTACCAGTGTACTGAGAACTGCTACCCTAGAATATTAAATAAAATTGGTTAGAGTTGTTAAATAGTATATAAATATTGCACATTAATGATGTTATTGTCTACATTGAACATTAGATAATATTTGTATTTTTGCTGTTTTTTATTTTTTACTGTATCATTTTTAATTTATTGTTTTTAATTTTAATTATAGATTTTATTGCATTAATGTTGATATATAATATCATGTATGATTAAGGTATAGGTGTCCCACCTCTTCAGATGCATGTTATCACATCAGCAAGGCTCCCACAGTCCTTCATCATAGTTTATAGGAAACCCGTCTACTCTGTCTTTCAATATGGTAACATTGGTTCTGCATTAAAATGTCTGTTTGTTTTGGTATACTTTTGCTTATTTCTTTGTATAGTTTCTCTATATCCCAATTAAGAGTGAGTTTATCTGGACTTTACTTTTCTCATTCTGACTTATTTCACAAGCCATAATCTCTTCCAGTTCCATGTTGTAAGGAATGGCAAAAATCCAACTTTTGCAAATATATAGTTGAGTAGTATTCCACTGTGTAATATCTAGCATATCTTCTAAATCTTTTCACCTGTTTTGGGTACTTAGATTGTTCCCATAAAATGGTTAAATAGTCGTAGTGAACATAGGAGTGTACATATCCCTTGGAATTAGTGTTTTGCATTCTTTGGGTAGATAACTAAGAGTGAACTTGCCTTATCATATGGCAGAGCTATTTTTTATATAATTATTATTTTTTATTGCAGTAGCATTGGTTTGCAACAAGGTATATGATTTCTTGGTGTTTATTCATATCTCAGACTTAAAAAGTATGTTTTCTGGTTATCCATTCATACAGCATCCTGTAGCTCATAAAGTGATTTTAGCTTGACAAATATTTGTAAAACTTTTGATTGATAATTTTTCTTTGTCAGTGTCTAAATGACAGTTTGTTCACTACTATATCATCTTCTAGCTTTTGACAATGACTGTCATTGTTAAAGAGGATATTTGTTGAATGAGTAAATTGATCTGATTGCACCAAGATAGTAAATGCCCACCCTGAGTGGTGGGAAAACAAAGAATAAGTGTTCTGTATTGTACTACAGAAAGGAAAAGGTAAATAATAGATGGATATACACGTAGAAAAATTATTATGTGCTTTGCTTGAGGTGTAAAGAAGAAATGACTGAGCATACCGAGTTGCATACTATTCCTGACCCTTGGGTTTTTGACATGGGAAAATGACAAGTGGATAGAATTATATTTCATGCATTTGATTATAAGGTCAACCATTCTTGTGTTAATGAACGTTGATAATTATGTAAAATATGTGAAATATACAATTTTGAAATGCTAATATACCAATTACAATAAAAATATAAATGATTTGGACACCTCATAATAGATAATAGAAATATGAAAAAATATATATGTGGAAGAATAGTAATGTTTATTCTTAATAAAGTCAGTAGAACAACCCAACCTATATACAGGTATGTGTTTTTAGATGTCAAATGGCTTCTTAAAATTATGGACAGTACTGAAATATTCTTGTCTTTATCATAGACAATGTATGTGCATATATACATATGTGCATACATGCACAGAGTTTGATTTTAATATAGTGCAATACGAGATTAACAAAAATAACAATAAAAATAGTACAAATTTAAAAATCTAATGTAACACAAAGAGCTCCTACAGGTCAACAAAAACAAAGCAAAAAATCCAGTCAAAAAATGGGGAGAAGAACTAAAAAGACACTTCACCAAAGAGGAGATACAAATGGCTAATAGGCATATGAAAAAAATGCTCCACATCACTAATAATCAGGGAAATGCAAATTAAAACCACACTGAGATACCATCTTGCACCAGTAAGAATGGCCCATATAAATAAAACAGACAATAACAAATGTTGGCATGGATGTGGAGAAAAAGGAACTCTCTTACACTGCTGGTGGGAGTGCAAACTGGTCCAGCCACTATGGAAGACTGTGTGGAGGACCCTCAAACAATTGAAAGTGAACTTACCATTTGACCCAGCAATCCCACTACTAGGAATCTACCCAGAGGACATGGAAACATTAATTCAAAAGGACACCTGTATGCACATGTTCATTGCAGCTCTGTTTACAATTGCCAAGATTTGGAAACAAACCAAATGCCCCAAAACATATGATTGGCTAAAAAAAATGTGGAACATATACATGATGGATCAATCAAGGATGACAAACACATGTCATTCGCAGCAACATGGATGGAACTAGAAAGACTCATATTAGCCAAAAAGAAAAAGAGAAGTACAGGGTGGTTTCACTTATATGATGGATATAGGGAAAAACAAATGAATAAGAAAGAATGAAAACAACCAATGGGGCTGAACAATGGAATGAGAGAGGAGGAGGGGGAATAAGGGGGGAGGTGAAGAGCACAAAAGATCAGGATGGTTAACAAGTGTTAGTGAAGTGGGAAAGCCCCGTGGTACACAATAATGACTAATGTAATATAAATATAAATATACATATATATGCAAATTTTTTAAAAATTAAATTAAATTAAAAAAATGGAAAAAACAAAACAAAGGACAGGGTTATTAGGGAATGGAGAAAGAAGAGAGCCATCTGTATAGTGTCAGGCAGGCAGGAGAGCTGCTTCTCCCCAGTGAAGAAATTGTACTGATTCCTGTTTCTGTCCTCTTAAAATATATGTGTATCTTACATTTTTTTTGCCAAGTTTAACTACAGGTAACTGAGATTGAAAAACAAAACCATAGATAAGGGTGGACTGCTCTAGTCAGAAAGTACTTCCATTTTCAAATTGTGTAATTAACAAATGAAGTTTTCAATCCTCAAAAGGAATTAGCATCAGAACAAAAACAAATTCTTGATATGATCATCATTAATGTCATTGTCACCATTTTAGCATCATCATCTTCATTATCACATTAGCTGTACTTATTGAATCTCATATATGCACTAGCTACCAAACACTGTATTATGCAATTTACATAAATTAACTCAAATTATCTACACAATTCTTCAAGATAGGAATACTTTTGCATTTTCATGTGAGGAAAATAATATTCAAGGAATTGAAGTTACTTTTTTCAAGGTTGGAAGCAAGATTTAGAGTCTGTTACAAACCTGGTTTTATCTGATTGTAATGTCTGACTTATTTCCACAGAAGTATGAAATAAAAAACAAATGAGATGCTGTACTTCAATATAAAAGTTAATTGATTAAAAAAAACTGTAAGTGAATTTGAAGGAATTTGATCTCTATTCAAAGGAGTGAAGCACAAAGAAGGTCCTCATATACACAGTGTGCCATTGTTCCAAATATAATCAATTTTCAGTATTATCAGATTATTCTAATGTAATTAAATATTTATTTGAAATATATGTATATTAAGATGTGGTCATTCTTGGATGAAAATGCTTCATATTTTTATTTTTTAGATGCATTATACTAGGGGTCTTACATTGGATTATCAACCACATATGTAAATCACATTTTTTTTAATAAGGCAATCAAATAATCAACCTTAAAGGCAGGAACATGTCTATATTAGCTATTAAAATCTATTGTAAATCTCTTTTCCATAAATTCCTACATAGTGAATATTAGCATTTGAGATTATTCTTAAGTATTATATATTTTTATGAGATAAGTGAAACATTAATTTAACAAAATGATTATGTTATAAACTGTAAAAAGACATAAATATACTCCCTATCATATTATGTGGTGTTGAATTACATTTTGCCTATTAAACTATATAAAAATATAGTTAAAATAAATTCCTTTATGACCAGTCACTAAATTGTCCCATACATGTCATTAAAATTGAGTATGGAAGGAAATTCATAACTGTATCAGGAACTGGGTTCAATTAGGGACTCATTATGAAAGAACAATGAAATTGATTTGTAACTGTATCTTTTTGGGTTTCCATTTTCTAGTGTTAATAATAAAATCTTAAATCTGACAAGGAGAGTCATTAAAGTACTTCACAGGAAGGGTTATTCATTACTTGAAAGTGTATTATCTGGAACTTATTCACTTTTGCTACCATGATTTGTCATGTCCGAAAGATTAATGACATTGAATATAAACTACTTGGCTGACATCAGTTACCATGATTCACATTCTCAGTAGATTTCCATGCCACTGTATTGTTCATTTATGACCTCACCAAAAATTTTTTTTTTCTCCTAAAATGCAAGCATTCCTTTAGGCATTCCTTTAGGACAATGAGATTGTCCACTGTGAAGGTCATGGTCTGTTATACCATAGTGAAATAGTTCTTGTTAATGACTGCTACAATAGTGATGCATATGTAAGTACAATGAAATATGAAATTATAGTTAAATAATCAGAAGACAGTCAAAATGTTTCTGCAGAAGTTCAAAAAAATAATGTGTAGGATATCCCATGAATCTAAGATTTAGACCCAGTTTGAAAGACACAACCTATATATTTAAAGTCTATACTTCCATAATGATGTATTTAGGATATAGGTATGTCTACTGTTTTACAACATGAAAAATGATAGATTTCTATTTTTATTATCAAAATTTATAGCTTGAGCTAACCCATACTAATTACAGTTCTATAAATAAGAAACCAAACATAACATGGGTAGATTCTCTGCTTATAGATTCACAAGGTTGAAATCAAGTGTCAGTTGAACTTCAGTGTCTTCTGGGGTATGGAGTTCTTTCAAGCTCTTTATCAGCTGTCTAAATTCTGCTCCTTCTGGTTCTTAGAGGGTACCATCCATCTTTAAATCAACAAGTAGTGTTGAGTTTTTCTCATATTACAATCTCTAACTTCTGTCTTCCTCTTATGCATAGTAAGGGTTTATATGATAGAACTGTGCTCACCCAGATAACTAGAATGATCTCCCTGCTTTAAAATCAGTTCAGTAGCAATCTTAACTATACATGCAAAGTCCCTTAGCTATGTAAGGAAACATAGTCATGGAGGTTAATGTTAGGGTGCTAGCTCCCATAACAAGAAACAAGGAGATAGAACTGAGGTGTTAGAGAAGTATTTTAGAGAGCATAAAACTTTAATTTCACATACTGAGGATTAATGTCTACAAATCATTATGATAAACTGTTGATTACAAATAGTTGATTGTTTTGGTTAAAAATAATTATCTTCCAGAATATTAAGTAATGAGTGATAGATTTATACCAGCTAGATAAGTAAACAGGAAGATTACACTTGAGAGTTATTTGTGATGTTTGAGGATGATATTCTTTCCCTGAGTGGCAGTATGCCTGGTTAGAAGTTCAAAGGATCACCAGTATGAAATATGGGACCACAGTTAGGGTTTTGTGTAGTGTCTGTATTGTCATACTCAAATATTTAAAAATAGTGTTAACTCTTTATGAAATACACACATGTGCACACATATATGGTATGTGTATATCATTAAAAATGCAATTGAATTGCTGAATATTTTCATGCATGAAATAATTTTTAATGCAGAAAATAATTGCTGATTTGCAGATTGACCTGTATTTTATTCAATCTGACATCTGCAAAGTGAGTAAAAGAATTTGTAAAATCTGATTAAATTGTGCATGCCTAGGAATTTTTTTTAAAAAGTGAATATATAAGTGGTGATTTATTTTTTTAATTTTTAAAAATTATTTATATATAAATTTCACAACATTGTAATCCCAGGGATTTGCCCCCCCCTCCCCACCCCCACCCCCTTTTCCCTCCTGTTCAAAGTTGTGCACTTCAGTTTGGTGTTTAGCTTGTTTTGACTTTTCCTCAAGGCTTTTGTTTATTTTTTCACTATATCCCATATATTAGTGAAACCACTAAGTTTCTGTCTTTTTCTTTATGACTTGTTTCTGCTACTATGATTTCTTCTAAGTACATCCATGTTGTTATAAAATTGTCAAATTTGTCATTTTTAATTGATGAGTAATACTCCATTGTGTATATATACCACATCTTTTTCATCCAGTTATCTGTTTGGGGGCATTTAGGTTGCTTCCATGTCCTTGCAATTATAAATAATGCTGCAGTAAACATCCAAGCACAGGTTTCCCTTTGTACCCACATTGAGGACTCTTTTGGATAGATTCCCAAGAGAGCAATTGCTGGGTCAAATGGTAGTTCCATTTTCATTAACTTGAGGGTCCTCCACACAGCTTTCCATAGTGGTTGGACTATACATTTCCACCAGCAGTGTAGTAGTGTTCCTTTTTCTCCACATCCTCACCAGCAATTCTTCTTGCCCGTTCTTTGGATGTGGGCCATTCTTACTGGTGTAAGGTGGTATATCATTGTGGTTTTGATTTGCATTTCCCTTATTACTTGTGATGTTGCGCTAGCAAGAATGCCTAGGAAGTATTGGTATCATAAGTTGAGACTGTTGACAATGTACTTAGCACCAAAAAAGGCAGAAAAGACATAAACTCTGTTCAAGAGCTTTTAAATCCACATTGCATTGAATGTATGCTGTGTGTAATGCAATTTATCTCAACTTGACCAAACTTTTTCATTAAAATTCTACTTATAAGGCTGAACAAAGTGGTACTTACACTTCAAAATGTAGTCTGTTATGCTTTATTAAAACACATAATAAAAAAGTCAGTATTCTTACCAAAGAGATAAATTATTGTATAGCCTGAAATTTTAAATCCACATAATCAGTTTTGAAAGCATTTGCTACAGAAATATAAAATCAAGGTGAGTCAGATGATTCAGTTTAAATTACCTGATTATAAAATTCCACACAAAATCATCATCATAATATGTGTTATTCAATTCAAAGAGAGGACTGATTTTTATTTAGAGTCTATTCTTATTTGTGTCTACTTAATTTGTATTTTTCCTATATTCTAAGGCATCACCAAAATGCTACAAAATGAGAATTTATTTAATTTATGTAATTATTTGTCTGTTTTTATAAAAGAAGAAACTGAGATTCAAAACAAATGACAAAGTTCTCATATAGGAGAAACAGTTTTAACTTTACCAGTCATACTTCTTTTTTAAAAGAAGACTCACTCATAAATACTTTCATGAGAAGTCATTGGTTGTTTTATTTTTTTCTCAAGCTACTTTAAAATAATACGTGAAATATTTTAGCCCCATGGATCTATTAACAGAGTTCTTAAGATTTATCACTTAATGTTTGTTTTGGCGGTCATAATCAAGATAGTTGAAGACCCAAAAATGATTAGAAATTTGAATTGCAACAATTATAAATTATTTTAAAATTTTCAATAATCATTTCATCAGGCTACTTGTGGGAGAATTTTTTAAACAGGGCTGTCACATAAAATACTTCTGTTCCCCTAGCCTCTGGTAGAAGAGTCATATGACCTGACAAATTGACAAGGAGGTTGGGAATTGTAAACTGAGGTCCCTCAAATAAAAAAAAAGTACCCATTTTGCAAGAAAGAAGAAATTTTCTCATTATTTTTTGCTACCACTTAACCATTTCATGCAACTATTTCTTGCCCGTCATTGGATATGTGCTTTATTTCAGAAGACCACAGTCTACTGCAACTGAACTAGATGTTATTTGTTAGAACTCTTACTGCATTTTATTCATACTAAAATCACAAATTGTTGCATATATTACACATGCACATAACAGTCTCTCCCAAGAAGTGAGCTTCAAATTTATGTTTACATAATTGGCACAATACCTAAAATTCAGAATGCTAATTCAATGAGTACATAAAAGATTGTGAAATCAAAAACAAGATGACATGACTCTGAACTTTTCTGTTCTAATTTTTACACTAATGTAAATTATTACCAAAATATGATGAATATAATACATCCATATATTAAGATCTTCATTTTATATTGATGAGTATGTTATAGACACTTAAAATACCATTTGGTTTTCCAATTACTATTGCAATTGAAAATGCTCAACTTCAGGAAAAAGTGAAAACAAACATTAGATTTTTGATCCAGTTTCATAAATTCTCTTTATACTGAGCTGAAAATTAGAAAGTCTATGTTAAATACTCAAGTCATTAAAGATGAAGCTCTCATTACAATCTGACTTAAATTTTGTATTTCTATGGTCATCATTCATGTACTGCTAAGCAGTTAACCTAAAAACACAAAGAAAGGTGAGGTTAGAAACCCAGGTTTGAGGTTGACTATTATTTCAAGCACTGTGAACAACTATGCATGAAGATACTTTTAATGGACCTGGATTCAAATCTTATCTCCAATGCATCAAAACTTAGTATACTCAAACAAGTAATTTACCATCACTGAGCATTATTTATTTTAAAATCACTCAAAAAATAAAACAAAAAAAAAAGAACATATAAAGTGAAATAGGCACTTCTCCAAACAAATACACAGATGACTGATACATGAGAAAATGTTCGTCATTAGTTATAATAATGAGTGAAACACAAATCAAAACCACAGTGAAATGCTACCTCCCACCTATGAGAATGGTGCATATCAAAAAGATCACTGAGAGTATGCAGAAAAAGCAAGCCCCAAACATTATTGGTCGCATATATATTGTGTTACACTTACCTTAGAAATTAGTATGTAAGTTTCTCAAAATCTAAAAAATATATCTGTCAGAGTATCCAACAATTCTATTTTTATAAATTCACTCAAATACATTAATTTCAAGAGATATTTGCACTCTTGTCATCATTGCAGCACTATTTACAATAAACAAGTTATAGAAAAAAAACAGGTGCCCAAATACAGGTGAGAGACTAAGAAGATGTATACAGACACAATGTAATGCAATTTAGATATTAAAAAAAAAAGAACTTTAGCATTCTCAACAGCATTTATGAACTAGAGAGGATTGTGTTCCCCTCCAAAATAAGCCAGAAAGAGGAAGACAAGCACTGGTTGTTTTCATTCCTATTGTGCTAGAGAAGAACAAAACAAGGGTCAGGGGAAACCAAACCAAAATAAACCCTAGACATTTGATTGTAAAATTGAAAACGGAATGAAAGGAGAGGGAATATGGAGTGTGTGACTGACTTGGTATGTGTGGTGTGATAACATATATCTAAAGAGGTGTGAGCCTACATCTCTGAATCATATACAGTGTTGCAAACCAATGTTTTGTTATTGAAAAGATAAATAAAATTCAGTATATCTAACCAATAAATTTTGTGAAGTAGCTTTACAATATCTAAACTTTTTTAATTGAAACAAAACTCAATTTAGAGACAATCTTGATTTAAGTTTTTCCTTGACTAGAATCTAGTTATTTTAGGATGGCTCCAGTCAAACACCTCATTTTTGGTCAATGTGGTTCTCCGTCCTCTAGTAGGCAACATGTAGCTTATTCACATATGGATCAGGTTGGGTGCCAAAGAAGTAAAAGAAAGGAGGAAAATCGTAGATTAGGACCAACAAATCATTACTTCTCTTACACAAAATGACTATTTCAGTTTCTCTAGATTATTTCAGTTCAACATGTTAGATGGCTTACATAAAAAGTTTCAAAATTTGTTGATGGCCACGTAGGTACGAGAAATGAAATGACGAGGAGAGATGGCACAGCCACAGCCAGAGGTCAAATGGAAGTATGAACCATGAGACAACTTTATTAACAAAAGGAAGAGGTATTCATAGACACAGGGCCAGGGCCTGGCAGGGCCTGGTGAGGGTCTGGCAAATTCTATGAAAGATAAGACATCCTGGAGACAATTGACAATCTAAAGCAAAGAGTAATTGAGGAAGGGGTAGTGTAGGGTGGTCTCTAATCCTAGAAAGGGCTAACATTGATAAGGAAAAGCCTGGAGGCGCCAGTGCTATTAGAAGGCCATTCCAGATAGCCCCTAGGTTTTCCAAGGGGCCATTAACGAGAGAGGTTTTCCTTTATCTCGTCTGGCATGACTTTTCTGGAATGCAAATGGTGCATAGCAAAAATTGTAACAGATTTTTATGTAACCAATCTAACATGTTGAACTGTAATAATCTAGAGAACCTGCAATAGTCACTTTTTCCCTTCATGAAAATTCTTAAGTTTTACCATCACTTTTTTCTTTTAAATTACTTAAAGTTTAATTTAGCTATACCACCTCCCTAGACATAATGTAGTTTCTTTTTACATAATAACTTATTTAAATTCAATTTATGCATGAAGAAAAAAATAGGTATTGTAATGCCTCTATCTGTTAGACTTTTCTGTATAACAAATCACCAGGAAGTTTACCACTTTGGAAAACTCAATTACTTTTTTAACCCTTCTGCAGGTTGACAATTTGCATGTTCAAGGTAAACAGAAAGATTCTTTTAATATAAGATTGTTTAATTGTAGGATCATAGTTACCAGAGGAAGTTGGCTAGAGTCTAGTTATTTTAGGATGGCTCCAGTCAAGCACCTCATTTTTGGTCAATGAGGTTCTCCATCCTCTAGTAGGCAACAAGTAGCTTATTCACATATGGATCAGGTTGGGTGCCAAAAAAGTAAAAGAAAGGGGGAAAATCATAGATTAAGACCAACAAATCATTTCTTCTGTTATACAAAGTGACTATTTCAGTTTATCTAGATTATTTCAGTTCAACATGTTAGATGGCTTACATATAAAGTTTTAAGATCAACTCACATTCATAAATCAACTTCTATTCATAGGATGAATAATAAAGTACCATTACAGAATGATGTTGATACCAAGAGGTCACAAACTGAGGCTGCTATTGGCAAGCTACTGGCCACGTTGTATATATTTTACAAGTAAAAAAAACATTGTGACTTGCATTCTAAGTAGTGGACATATCATTGAATTTTAAGTCTCTACATTATCTCTACATCTATTTTCTAAGTAGAACACTTTCATTCTTTTCAAATTCCACATTTTCCACTTTCTGTGACAGGTTGCATATGTATATGTAATTTTGATCTATACATTTCATTGACTCATATTATATTAACTGAGGACAGCAAAGTGCTCCACTCTTGCCATGGCAATGAAGAACTGTGGTTCATTTTGGCAGAATTGTTTCCTCTGAGGAGATTTGAGGGCTCCGATATTTTGAGGTAATTAATTTACTCTACAAACTGGTGTGACTTCATCAAGGTCACCACAAAGTCAAGAGAATAAATGAAAACTTATTTAATCTATGTCTTTTCTTTTCATAGATGTTTGGCAGGATATACTTGGTATTGAAACATTTCTCATGAAGGATAAGTCTAAAATTAGGTTTAAAATTTATTTAATTGCATAATATCTTAAAACCAAAAGATAGAGACTTTGAAATACACATTGTACCACAAAGATCAATATTTTGTACAGATTATAAATTAACCCTTCTTTCTTATGTCAATATTATGTTTTTGAACTCTATTTGGGGTCAAAGTAAAATAATATGAAATATTAGTAACAAAAACATGACAATTACATTCAGATGATATTTAAACAAGCAGTACATTAGTTTAATCTGCTATAATGAAAAAAATTGTATCTTCTGTTATTTTATATGGTCTTCAAAAAATTTGTGGGGTTGACATAGGTAGCATTATTTTGCATAATTTGTTTTGCCATATAAGGAATTTGACACTAAAATAGATTAATTCCCCAACTTCCTCTTAAATCCACTTTAAGCACTTGTTGAAATGCAAATATTTTTCCTATATTAGGAAATAATCATTTGCAAAACCATTTAACTGGACTAAAACATGTCTTACAAATACATACATTCTCTTCCTCTAAGAAGCTCAGTTATTATGATTAGTGACAATACAAGGACAAAATGAAAAGGGTAGTGTAGTACGTGATTTAAAGTGCCTCCCATTTGAGCAAATTGGGCTAAGTATGCTGATGTTTTCTACTGTTTATTATTGTATTGTAGTAGGCATTTATAACACCCAGTATAATTTAAGAATATAAATTCACATCTCTTCATATATTTTTTATTGGACACCACCACCACCAAGTAGCTCATCATATTTATTGGACACCTTTCTTCCTTTGTTCCTCATTCCCAACCTTCCCTAATGGTAGCTCCATAGTCCAATTTATAGGGTTTTCTTTGCTTTACATCTTTTCTTTTAAAAATCTCTGTATTCCAAATATGAGTGAAACCTTTGCTTTTTTCCATCTGACATATTTTGTTTAGCATGATCCTCTCTGGTTCTGTTTATATTGTTGCAAATTACAACAGATCTTTTATTTTTATTATTTTTGGAAGAGTTTATATAGCATAATCTTTATTTCCCCCACAATTTTTATTATATTATCTATTTTATTTTACATTTTAATCTACCCCATGGTTCTCCCACATCCTTATCACTTGTGAACCATCATTCTTTTATTATTATACCTGGGTAGTATCCCACTGTGTGTGTGTATATATATATTATATATATATGTACAAATGCATATGTACATATATACATACATATATTTATACATACAAACATATATATATATATATATATACATATGTATATTTGTATATAGACTGCAAATTCTCAATCTACAAATCTGTCCTGGGGCACTGTTGTTTCCATGACTAGACTATTGCAAATCATACCAAAGTAGACATTAGAGTATATATTTCTCCTCAAAATACTGTTTTTTCCTTCTTTGGGTAAAAACCTAAGATTGGAATTACGTGATCATATGATAGGACTTATGTTCAATGTTTTGAGAAACCTCCTAAGTGTTTCCCATAGAAACTGGAACAGTCTATTTTCCAGACAGTGTATGAGGATTCATTTTTCTCCACATCCTCATCAGTATTTGCTGTTTGCAGTCTTTTTTGACATGGACCATTCTCTAAGGTATAATATAGTATCACATTATAGGCTTGATTGATTTATATTTCCCTGATGATAAGTGATGATGAACACTTCTTCAAGCACTGATTAGTCATATCTATGTCTTTCTGGAGAAGTGTTTAACTACAGTCAATTTTTTGTTTGAGTTTTTTTGTTTGTTTGTTTATATGTGTGAGTCAAAGTATGCATTTTGGCAGTATAATTATGCATCTTTACCAGGGACACAAAAAATCCACTAGTGTAGAGGGAACTAAAACTCCTTTATTTTCAGATTCTGTAAATAAACTAGATTCTGTAAAAAAACTAGATTTTCTTCTAGTTTCTGACTTCTAGATCTTCCACCTATGTTCAGTGATATAAGTTTATGAATGTGGTAGGTCTCTCAGTGGTATGTCCTATCACTTGAGTATTTTACTGTTAATGTCTTTATTTCTGTTTGCTTATTTTTTTTCTTTATTTATGTATAAATTTCACAACTTTGTAATCTCAAGGGTTTGCTCCCCCTCCCTCCCATCCCTTCCTCCCCTTCCCCTCCTGTTTATAGTTGTGCGCTTCATTTTGGTGCTTAACTTGTTTTGACTTTCCTCAAGGCTTTTATTTATTTATTTATTTTTCACTATATCCCATACATTAGTGAAACCATTTGGTTTCTGCCTTTTTCTTTATGGCTTGTTTCAGCTAATATGATTTCTTCTAAATGCATCCATGTTGTTAGAAAGTCATCAAATTTGTCATTTTTAATTGATGAGTAATATTCCATCGTGTATATATAACCACATTTTTTTCATCCAGTCCTCTGTTTTGGGGCATTTAGGTTGTTTCCATGACCTTGCGATTATAAATTGTGCTGCAGTAAACATCCGGGTACAGGTGTCCTTTTGTACTCACATTGAGGTCTCTTTTGGGTAGATTCCCAGAAGAGCAATTGCTGGGTCAAATGGTAGTTCCATTTTCATTAGCTTGAGGGTCCTCCACACCCCTTTCCATAGTGGTTGAACTAGTTTACATTGCCACCAGCAGTGTAGTAGTGATCCTTCCTCTCCACATCCTCGCCAGCAATTTGTGTTGCCTGTTCTTTGGATGTGGGCCATTCTTACTGGTGTAAGGTGGTATATCATTGTGGTTTTGATTTGCATTTCCCTTATTACTAGTGATGTGCAATTTTTCATGTGCCTGTCGGCCATTTGTATTTCCTCTTTGGAGAAGTGTCTTTGGAGAAGTTCTTCTCCCCATTTTTTGATTGGGCTTTTTGTTTTGCTTTTGTTTAGTTGTGTGAGTTCCTTGTGGATCTTCGTTATTAAACCCTTATCACTCATGTGGAGAGCAAAGATTTTTTCCCATTCAGTTGGGCATCTTTTAGTTTTTTCTGTTGTCTCTTTTGCTGTACAGAAGCTTTTCAGTTTGATGTAGTCC
>PVHY01001122.1:141846-173609 GCA_004024945.1 Uropsilus gracilis | reverse complement strand
TGCATGGGGGGGGAGGGGTGCTTCGAACTTAAAGCTCTTTCAAATCCTGTCCAGTTTCTCTTTCCTGCACCCCCTCTCCTGTGGTTGCCAGCAGCTAAAGACATTCTCTGCTTTCTGAAGAGGACGAGAACAGAAGGGCAGTGAGGTGGCCAGATGGGATCCCGCCTTGCAGAGGGACTTCTGGAGTCCTCCCCAGACTGCTTGTCTACTCCCTCTGTATTTACAGAGCCAGACTCTGTTTGAGTCTGCTGATAATACTGAGCAGCTGCGTGCCTAGGCAAATGATCTGGCTCCAATGAACCTGATGAAGTATGCACTAGACGGCATTTATGGGTCCTGCAGCTGACATTGCTGGCAACTATGATATTAGGGGCCTGGGGTATAACTCCCCTCTGGTCTTCATACATCATTCTTTGCACGGCCAGTTGGGGCCAGGCCTTTAGAAGCTGTAGACCCTATAAACTGGTTCTGTGGATTTCCATCTGAGTTTGGGGGCCCACTGGAAAGTGCAAAAACTCCCTGTGTGGCATTTCTCCTACTGAAAGGCTGCTAGCTGTACAGACAGGCTCAGCGCATCCTCTCTGCCGGGAGGCTGGGGCCCATTGCTGGGGCCCAACCAGTGCCTTCTCCCATAAGAAGACCTTTCTGTTCCTAAGCCTCACTTCAGCTCTGGGACTGGGGAAGGGACAGGGTATGTGGGCTCTCTCCATAAAGCCCTGCTTGGCACAGCCACCTTTACAGCATCAAGAAGCGGGGCAGCAGGGAATAGGGTGGGGAGGATTCAGAGCAAATATTTGTAATTTGGGAATCCTAGGCCTCCTAAGGCTTGTGAAATAGGTGAAATTAATTTTAATAATGCATTTTATTTAATTCAATATAAGTGAAATATTTCAACTTGTAATCATATAAAGTTATTAATGAGATCATTTACATTCTTTATTCCATACTAAGTCTTTGGAACCTAGTGTGGTACATCATACTTCCAGCATATCTCCTCTGACCAGCCACATTCCAAGGGCTCAGTAGCCGTATGTGGCTTGTGGCTACCATCTTGGATGCTGATGCTTCAGAACTTTCATGCAAAAGCTTTAGGGAGATGGAGAACCCCTTGAAATTGTTCACAAATGTTTGTGTCTGTGTATACTGTGGACTTTTTTCTGAGGGGAGTGTATACAGCTTTGTCAGATTTTCCAAAGCTTCAATGATTTCCAAAGAATTAATGGAAAATGGAAAATTTCTCAAGCATAAAGTCTGAGATATTCCAATTTGGCAGTGCTATGCTGCTGGGGTGGGGGTAGAGGGTGGGGGGCGCTCCTGCCCATGGACTTCTCACACTCCTGACTCTCTGACTCTTGATGGCCTGTGCCAGTGTATGTGGATCAGAGAACGTAGCTGCCAGATGGATGGAAGGGGCAACCTGGCACTTGCTAAAAGGCAAGGAAAACCATCCTGGGAACAAAGACACTTCTTGCTATTTGTAACCAATATTGTTCCTAGGAGCTGTTTCAGAATGAAAGCTGATCATCAAGGAAATGGAAATACTGTTGGATTCCACAATTCCCAAGACATATGTGAAGAAGTTTAAGTAGCTGGTTGAGAATTGCATGCACGTGTGTTTTAGGCGTCACCCTCCCCTTATTCTTGACCTCCTCCTGCACACTTTTGAATCACCCGAGACCATAGCAAGTAAAGTGATTGCTAAGTGACCTTGACTTAGCCCTCAAGATTGATTTATTCCTGGGACAAACTCAATGAGAGAGCTCATCCAGGTTTTCTTAACCTGTGACTGTGACTTTAGTGTATGCCACTGCATACACACCTGCAAGAAATTTTCTGGGGAGTGTTCTGAGATGTAATCAAATTGTCAAAGAGGTCTAAGGAGCAAGCCACTGGTCCATCCTCCCCCATCAGTGAAGATTGGAGCTGAGAATCTGGGTTTCCCCCTGGTTCTGGAATGCCTCATGTAGTGTCCCTGAGCATCCTAGCCACCTGGAGACGCCAGTAGAGGTGCCACCTGCACATCACCTGTGCACTCTGTGGAACCATAAGGGCTCTGTGTCCTCAGAACCAGGGTGGACTCAAGTGAATGGCCTGCAGAGTCACCTAGTCTTTTGAGCTAGAGGTTTGTGTGATGGCTACATTGTAATGTAGCTCTAATCTAGGGCTCTGGCGTTCACTGTTTCTAGCTTTGGGGGATCCTGGGTGACTGATGTGAGCTCCTGCCCAAGGCAGAAAGCATGAGGACAATAGGGTTTTCATTACATCATTAATTCCAGTTGCAAGGAATATGAATGAGACAGGGACTTTGACTTCATCTGCTCCAATCCCTTTAAATAACAGATGGGAAAATGAGGCTAGAGTGGTAAAGGATTATCGAAGGACATCCAGACGGCAGCAGAGCTATCAGAAGCAGCTGGCCCCACTGCCGGTACCTCCTTTCCCCTTTTTCTGTATCCACAACCCAAGCAATGTCCACTGTCCTCAAACAATTCAGACACGATAACAACTGATTAAGAACACGGTGTGTGTTCAGATTCCCCCTAAATCTATTTATTAAAAAAATCCTTTTTTTTTTTTAAAACAATGTGATATCAGTTTGCATCATTGTCTGTATTTGGGGACTATAGGAACTTTTACTCCCTCTCAGCAATTAATTATTTGTGAGACCTTAGACAAACCATTTTAACTCTGAGCTTCAGTTTTCTCAATCTGTAACATGGGATAATCAGTGCCAGACATAGAATAGGCACCCAGAGAACATATATTTCCATATTTCCAGCTGGTGGTATTTGGTATTGTAGTAGGCTACATAATGCCCCCCCCTCCTGCCAAAGATATTCTAATCTCTTGAATCTGTAAATGCTACCTTATAAACAAAAAGGATCTTTTAAGAAATGATTAAGAATATTGTGATTTAGAATCTTAAGGGCTATCAGGGTGGGCCTGAATATATAAATTAATTTCAAGTCACAATAACCACTCTTCCCCCATAATTATGTGGGCTTCCAACAACCAGTTTCCACAATTTGACTATACCTCCCTGGTCTTGACTATTAGTTTAAGACTGAACACGTGAGTCAGATGGACCAGAATTTCGACCTTGGGGATTTGGAAATGACATTCTGAGAGAGGACTTTTATCTCTCAAATGACTCAACCTGCAATATACAGACTGGGAATTTTCATTGATCATAATCTGCCTTATTAATTCAAGACAGAAGAAAAAGAACAGATGCATAGATGCACAGGAGGGAGCAGAGATTAGTCAGGGGAAGAAATTCCTGATGACTTCCTAGTCATGGATTTTTTTCTCTTTAAGAGTCCCATCAGGACTCTTGCCTCTGGAGTATACAAAGCCCATATAGCCTTATAACTATTTCCTTGCAATCAGAATTCTAATTCATAAAAATAAACAGAAAGAAAAAACCCTCAAATCACTTGAAAATTTTGACTCTCTTTAACGAATTTTCCCCTCCCTGCCCGCCCCCTTCTTTAAACAAATTTTGTTAGTTTCCATTCTGAAGCTGAATTTTTAGAATGTTTTTAAAGTTACTATATGAAAGACTACAAACTGCAAACTAAGAGATACAGCTAGAGCTGAATTAAGAGGAAAACTCATAGCCTTAAAACAGCATACAGTGTTCCATAGTCTGATGGCCTGTTTACACTTGATCTTAGCCAAAAGGCCGAGAAGCGATGTCTGATGGCCTGTTTAAAGTTCCTTTTCCACAAGTAATTAGCAGCACAATCTTGTACAAATGAATAACTTTGTACTTTAGTTTCTATTTCTGAAATGGATATAATAACATTTATCTCATAGGATTCTAATGTGACAGAATGTATACATAAAATGTACTTAAAGCTCTACCTAGGACATCATGATATAACTGTTGATTAAATTATGAAATAAAACAACAATGTAGAATAATAAAATGTGGATACTGAAGTTATCCTTAAAGGATATGCATCACTGGGCAGCCTCAGGACATTTTAGGGTTCTCAGATTACCCTGTACAAGAAAGGCAGTGTAGCCTATGTACCTAACTGGCTTCTCCTTGCTTCATAGACAGTTGTTAGTGGCTGGGGGTAGGTGAAGAAAAATGACTAGGCTGATTGAGTCAATGTAGGAAATACATCTCACTCTCAGTATGGAAAAGAAAACTGGAGGTCGCCTTGGAGTGGTCAAGCTCACTTGACTAAAGCTTCTTGGGTGGAGGAAGGATCTCTGTGAATCCCAGTGGTTTGTGATGTTAGAGGTCATAGAAAGGAGATCACTGAGTCTGAAAATGCTCTTCTTCACAATACTAATATTCCCAAACTCTGGTCAAAAGGCAGATTATTCCTTGCTAAATTCTGGTTTAACTGGGCTCTGCACCTAAGGAAGTCAGTTAGTTACCTTATCTTTGCAAAGGGAAGATGGAGTGACTGCCCACGACATGTATTTCTAAGCTGGGGCCTCAGTGAGGGAATAGGGTCCCAGGCAGTGGGCAGCTCAACATGGAGAGAATATGGGTAAGAATAGAATGTGGGAAAGAGCATCTTGATCCTGTCAACCTGCTAGAAAGTCTACCCATCTCCTGACATGGAGAAGAAGTTCCATCTTCCCAGGGATGTCCTCTAGTCCTCCCTCAGGGGAGGGAAGTATGCTGGCTCTGTGTAGGTATGCTGCCTCTCTGAAGAGCCCATATATATATAGGACAGCCTGCTCATGCCCAGATCAGGCCACTGGGCCCCACTGGACTCTGCATGCCCACCACCTTATACCTGGCATTGTCTTTTGGTTCCAACAAATATTACTCAATCAACAATATATTAACAGAAGACAAGTCCATTATTTTTTCAACCACCTACTGAGTGCTAGGCCCTGGGAGCCCAGGAGAGGGCAAGGTAAAGTTCTGTCTTTGCAGTTTGCACTTCTATGTGGGAGGTAAATAAAAACAAACATATTTGAGAAACTCTAGGGAGAAGTGGGCATAGGTGAGTGCCATTCTTTGGAGTCAAAATGTCTGAGTCTGAACCTAGCTCACCTATATGACCCTGGGAAGTCACTTAACCCCTCTTCTTAAAAACAACAACAACAACAATAGACACTATCAGTTACATCGTGGGGGTGGTGTGGGGATTATATTAAGGTCAACCAGGGAGTCAAAAAATAGTACTGTCCTTCTACACCTGGACCTGAATCAATTCCTGAATAAAACAAAAGAGTCCTCACACAGAGGCCCCAGATCACCTTTATTACTGCTAAAGATCAGGTTATAGCATGTGGCTTATTGCTATAGTCCAGAGGACTTTGTGACACTGAACCCTAGAATTGGCAGACAAACCTGGCCACTGGTAGGGGGTGGGTGTGGGTGGGTGTGGGTGGGAGTGGGGTGGGAGGAGAGTGTTGGTTGGGTGGGGAGGGGAGGTAAGGTGATAGACGGGAGTGGCCAGGGAGGGGGAAGGGGTCAGGCACAGACCAGCAAAACAGGCTAGGAGAGCAAAGGTGCTAACAACCCAAAGGCAGAGGATGCTGGGGGCCCGAGGTTGGGCCAGGCATGCCCAGCTTCTCCTTCCAACTCACCATCAGATGATTGCCTCTCAGAGGAGAAGAAACTGGAAAGCCAGCATATCTCAGCCAGAGGAAAGGAAACCTCCCAAATCAGGACTAACAGGAAATCGACACGACATGCTAAGAGGAGCCAGTCCCTGAATGCGCGTCCATTGCACATGAGCTGCCAGGCCTGCTTTGCCCGGCTTGCGGACGTGTTTATGGAGCATGCTGTGTGCAGAGCTTTGTGCCCGCAGCTCCCGGGTAGGGGAAGACACCATCGTTGCCATTCTTGCTCGTAGCTAAGGTTTATGGATTGGCTCGGATACACCTGGATCTCAGGGGGCTCTTCTGTGTATTTTCTCATTTAACCCTACTCTGAAGTAGTTATTAGGATAAGCCCACTTTGCAGTGGTGGGTCCAGGACCAGCAACAGGCGTGTCTCGCTCACGTACACACAGAGAAGTACAGGGCAAGACCGAAGCCCCTGCCGGATTAAAGGCAAAACTATTGCAATGCCAGGACACCAGGTTTGTCCCGCGGCGAACACCGTAGGCGATGCTTCCTACATTACAGGCTGCAGAGGCCAAGAGGGCCCCAGGCTGGCTCTGGAGTGATGGCCTTGCTTTCAGCAGGAGAGGACTGCAGGTGAGGGGCGCGTGGTTATCTTCTAGGACATCTTCCAAACCACTTGGGTATAGTTTCAGTTCCCCAAAGTGGACAGGAATTCGGAAGAAATGGAATTCTGGGAGGGGAATGAAAGCCACACTCAGGTGCAAAGTCGAGGATCCGAAGACCAATTCCCAAGCCAGCCCCACCCTGAGTGCGGCTCTGCTGCCCCCTGGGACTCCCGAGAACGGGTGGGCTTTGGGATGCGTCCATGGTTGTTTGTCCCTTTGGCTGGGGCTCCGCTCCTTACTCAAGGGCGGAGCTGCTCAGCCAGCACGGCCCCCAACACCACCTCCTGCCCCCTTATCCCTGCGGGCTGCCCGGGGCTCCCAACATTCTCTGCGGTTGTCCCACAGGGACCCACTCTTCTCCTTGGCTGGTGGGTGGGAAGGAAGGTGCACCATCCCAAGGCAGAAATGGCAGCGCTCGCTCTGCTTGGGAAAGAATTATTTTCAGTTTGTGGGGTTTAATGGGTCGCCTCCCTCCCCACCCAATTTTTAATAATGTTGTTAACGAGCCAGAGAGAGCGCTAACATAATTCACAGCGCATAGTTATTCAAATGAGCAAGCCGCGCGTCACTCACGCCCTTTCAGGATGCGTGCTCTGGCCGTGGCCGTGGACAAGGACACGGGAAGGGACTGACATTGAAGCACGTGTGTGTGTCTCAGGGGGTTTCCCAAGAAGCCACTGGAGACGAGGGTTTGAGAGTAAGGGGGTTCATTGGCTAGAGACCCGAGGCAGGGAAGAAAGTGGTTCCCCTATGGAAAATTGTTAGGGGTCGCGTGTGGAACGAAGAAGAGATTGAGATGGAAGAGATGGATAGCGATCTGTGAGGCTAGCCCACAGAACGGGGGTCTTGGGAAGCATGTCCAGGTCCAACTTTAATGAAATTGAGATGCACTTATATACCCCAGCAAGGAAGTTTTACAAGGATGTAATGAGAAGTAGCAAAGCATACCTGACATGCAGCAGGGAGGATGCGGGGATGGCATTTACCTTTGGGGGTAGCAGCCATGACTAGTAGGTCACATCTCTCTTGGGACATTCCAGGAAGTTAGGAAGCAGGGTTACAGGTGAGAGAAGTGCTGTTGCCCACCCTCTAGTGTACCAGAAGGGGCTAGAGAGATAGGTGTTTGTTCCTCTTAGCTGAAGCTCCATCTCTCTACTTGCTTCCGTGTTCCACAGAAAACTTCTTGAGTGCTGGGGGTGGAACCCTTGATTCCCCCCTCCAGGGGCCAAGTGTTGGGGTGTTTAAACACTGGTGGCCACCTGTCCCAGGCTGAGGGCCTGACCCACCCGCACTATCTTGTCATGGAGGACACAGCCTGCTCGCAAAGTCAGAGAGGCTCTTGGAAAAGAGATGCAGATGCTGTAGATCGGGGGTGAGGGAAGACCCCTCTCTCAGAAATGGCTGCTACCTGAGGCTGTTGCCCTGCGAACTGCCTTGCAGGTGGCAGGCAACTTCGCCCTTGCAACTTCACCCTTGCCATCACCTGATGATGCAGGTGTGATGGTCCACATTCTTGTGGAGATGGGAGCCTAAAGGCAGCAAGTTCTGGTGTTTCTTAACCAGAGGGCTGCTCTTTACAGCATAGGATGTTTATTATCTTTTTTTTTTTTTGAGACTGGGTCTCACTATTTTTGCCTGTGGAACTGCAGGCTCATGTTGCCTGGGGTACCACAGACTCAAGTGATCCCCAGCCTCAGCTTCCCAGGTAGCTGGGATTACAGGCACATGCCACCATGCCCAGCTATTTTTTTGGGACTCGAACCATGATCCCTGGCCTTGGTCACGGCTTCCTAGGTTGTTGCCTACAGGCATGTGCCACCATGGCTGGCCAGGATGTTTATTATCTTCGTCTTCCCAACTAAATGTTTGTGGGGGCCTGGCTCCCTGTCATCACTACGAGGAATCATGTTTCCAAATCAAAGGCACAATCCTCTCCCTCCTCCACTATGGTGGAGATGCCCCTTCCCATTTGTGTCTTCTTGAGCCTCTTCATGTTCTACCTGGGGGCATATCTATTGGTCAGCCTGGCAGTGAGCTGATCTGAGGCAACCATATGCTTGGGCGCCCTTCACTTGGCTCTGTGCATCCTTAAACTGAACTCTAGGGGCTGCGTGAGGCCTGAATAACAAGCATGAAGGGAGCGCAATGCTCAGTATCAAGTGACGTTCAGAATGTTCTCACTATTATCCCTCCTTGAGGAGCTATGTTCTTTCTGCGCAATTTGTTTCTTACCTAGTCCTTATTTCTTCCTCCCTCTTCTTTTCCTGTGTTCTTTCCCCTCACGTGTCCCCCATGATACCTTTAGGGTAAGAAAGTCAGGTTAGGCTCCCCTGTAGCTTCAGCAGGAGCTGGCTGAGGAAGACCAGTGGGACCTGGACCCTCGGAGGGAAGAGATGATGTGGTGTCTGTGCCTGTGGGCCAGGCAGCTGCCTACGCATTCAGCAGTGGTGTGTGAGTAAACATGGTCTTTAGGGGACCCTTTCTGGATTTCTTTCTCTTCCTTTGCTGTGGGGGCAGGTCTTCTGTAAGCTTTAAAAGGTGCTTGGCAACTTTCATATATTCATGTCACGTCTCTACCAGCGCCTGCTCTCCTGACCAGGCCGTTGAACTGGGGAGTCAGTCATGCCAGCTTTTTGCCTGGACCAGGCTCAGGTCAACGTTATGAGCAATTATGAGCTGATGGTAAGGAAAAGTGTCTCAGCCCATTTCCACGTTGGTGGCAGATCCTGAGTCCTCCCTGAGTCCTGTGTCCTCTGGCTCTTCGCCACCTCCTATGTCCTCAGCACGGATCAAAGGAGGAGGCAGATGGTAGGAGCACAATCACGCTTGCGTGGAGGACCATGGAGCTATGAGGTGTGAATTTGACTTCTTCAAAGGGACACATAGCCTCTGTAAGCAGGATTCAGCCTTAACCATTCACCCTCATGTGTGTTAAGCGTCGGTGAACGTGAGAGGGGCAGCTCACAGCCAATGGTAGGGTTTAACATGCACCAGCCACGTGGCAGGTCAGTTGAAATTAGCATTCCAGTTGACAGATAAGGAAGCAGACTTGGAGAGAAGGCAAGGATTTGACCAATGGGGCTGAACTAGTGAGGAACACAGCTGGGACTGAAGTCACCTCTTGAACGCCTAAGTCCAGGGAGGGCTTTTCAGCACTGACACTGCTGACATTTGGGAGAATGACGCTTCGAGAGGCTGCATTGACCATGGGAGGATGCTCGGCGCGCCCCTGCCCTCTGCCACTAGATGCAGCAGGATTTTCCCTGCCCACCTCTGCTGCAGAGACTAAGGGTATCCCTCCAGATACTGCTCCTGTTGAGAACCACTAACCCCCTTTCCATGGGGGAAGTTATACTTCATGCTTCTAAAAAGCACCCAGGTAGAAGGTGCCCCTCAGGCCCCAAGTCTAGGCAGCATCCGAGCTCAACCTGCTGGTTCCCCTTTCTGTCTCCCCCGCAGACAGTTCCTCTGGTCATCGCTGTTCTGGTGATCATGACAAATACGGTTCACTGACTATTGAACACCTACTCGGTGCGGTGTCAGGAGACCTAGAAAGAAATAAACTCTCGTCTGCTCACAGAGCTTCTGTTACCAAAGACAGAAAGCACCCAACAGCCAGCACAGCAGCACCTTACTCATGCCCCAGCATCCACGGTGACTCCGCTTGGCAAGTGCCCAGTCTGAGACACCATGGCCGCTTGTGGAGACCCATGGCCCTGTGCTTGGAAGGCAAAGCACTAGAATTATTCAGTGAGCACACTAATAGCTGCCACTTCCCAGGGTTGCGGTGAAGGGCTTGCCCCCCACAGGGCCAGGGGAGGTGGGAGCTCACTGACCTGTGCACCTGAACTACGACTTTCTGCTTCCCAAACCCGTGTCTTCGTTGCACATTTCTTACCATGCTTTGGACATTACCATGTCGGGTACCATCCAGTCTCACAGGTGAAGCTAGGCTGGTCATCATCTTCCCTAGTTTGCCATTCACCTTGCCTCTCCTAGTGGCATCAGCATTCTCTCTGCCATCCAGGCTCTCGGTGACACGACCTCATTTCCCTAAATCATTCCCATTCCCAAGTCCTCTTAGCTTTTATTTTTTTAAGACAAATCTCTCCTTTGATCCCAGTAACTCAAGCCAGTTTTTATCATTCCTAGGAAAACTGAGGGTCAGAGAAGGAGTAGTGCCTTGACCAAGACTACACAAACTGAGAAAGGTAGAAACTCATTCACATCTGATCACAAACTTTGTGCTGTGAACAAATTGTTTGTGGTTGGAGTCGTGTCTCTCAAGTGCAACCGCAAGTGCTCCTAGAAGATAAGGACCATGGCGTGTGCTGCGTCTGCAAAAAACTGGACTGCATGATGCTGGACTGCAGAGTAGCCTGGACTTGTGTCCTAAGGGCTATTGTCCCAGGATTCCACCAGGTGGCAGTCTTTCCCCCATGAAAGAAGATGGTCTAAAGCCAAAGTGGATGTTGGCCTAAAAGGTTAGGATGAAGGGACCCATAATTTTAATTTGAAGAGCTTACCACACACACACACACACACACACACGCATGAGTTTTAGAATCTTGTTGAGCATTTGAACAAAAACTGTTACTTTAGACTCTTGCTATGCTGAGATGATTGCTATTATAATTATTACTATACTTAAACTATTGCTTGATTATTACTTAGGCAGTGGTAGAATGTAAACACGACTCAGGCTTTCCCCAGTTAATCTCTTAGCTTGTTTTCCTCATCTGGAGAGTGGGAGTAGGAATCTCTGCAGTTGTCCTCATTGGGATGATGAAGCTGAAATTGGACACTAAATCTGGCTTTACAGAAATGTGTTGTCATAATCACGAATGTTGTGAAATAAATATTAGACCAGCAATTCATGTTGTGGAAAAGCATGATCCAAAACCTTGCTTCTCAGGTTGTGGTCTGTCACCTGGGACTGTGTTAGGAATATAGAATAGATTCTCCTAGACCGACTGAATTTTAATACTGAATATTTTAGCTATTTTTGCCCCTGGAACCGCAGGCTCTAGTTGCCCGGGGTACCACAGACTCAAGCAATCCCCAGCCTCAGCTTCCCAGGTAGCTGGGATTACAGGTGTGCGTCACCACACCCAGCTATTTTTTGGAACTAGGTCTCACTACGTGCCCCAGGCGGAACTCGAACCGCGATCCCTAGCCCCGGCCGCTTCGTAGGCTGAAGCTTACAAGCACGGCCTAATACTGAGTATTTTATCAAGATTTCCAGGTGGTCTGTGTGCACATTAAATATGCTACTGGCTAGAAAATCACTGGTTTTAGTGAATTAAGAAAATAGCAAGGAAAACTAGCTTTAGAGTTCGGAGGTTACTACTGAGTTAATTCATCTGTGTCCCCTGTAGTGGAAATGTTCGCTGTGTCGAGCCTGAAACACATGAAAGAAATTCCTCTTCTCTATATTCAAGTTATGCCCAGGGAGGACAGCTTGAAGTTGAAAACAAAACACCCCTGTATTTAAAGTAGCATAAACCACTGGGAAACAGCAGTAACACACACTCTGCCATTTAAGGGGCTGTAAAACCCCAGAAGTACCTGAGCATTACAGGAGGCGGGGCATAGAGAGGAGTTCTGCTCAGTCAATCAGGAACGCAGGTTGATGGAGCTGCCACCCCCCAATTCTGCAGGGAAAGAGATCTGGGGAGTCTTGTCATGGTGATTAAGTGTTTAGCCATGAAGTGACATGTGGTGTTTTTGCTCCCAACTCATTTGGCCAAAACCAGTGCCCTGACTTTAACTGATGGATAGGGTCAGGAGGTGTGATCACATTCTCTGCGTGGAAGGTGAAGTGCTGGAAATACCCCTTGATCAGCACTGCACTGATAACCTCCTCAGGGTGTCTCTGTGCAGGAGCTCCCAGGCAGCGTATGCAGGGGAATTGGCAAGGGACTGCTTCTTAAAGGTACAGGCTCCAGGACCCCCACCCAAGGAATCTGACCCAGAATCAGGAATCCGTTTGAACAAGTGCTCCTGGTGATACCCTTTCTCAGCAGACCAGCATTTGGAAAATACTTGTTTTGAGCCCACTTGACAGTTAAAGGAACTGCGCTCCTGTCCCAGGGGTGCCACACCAAAAAGCCCTAAACTTGATGACATCCAGTGATGGAAATGTGTCCTCTCACAGTTCTGCAAGCCAGGAGTCCAAAGTCAAGGCTGACTCTCTCTGGAGGCTCAGAACGAGACTGCCTCTCTCCTGGCTTTTGGAGGTGCCAGCCAGCCTTTGGCTTGGCATAACCACCTAACTCCAGTTTCTGCCTCCCTCCTCACGAGCCCTCTCTTCAGCATGCCCTTGTCTTCTCCAGTTGGCTATAAGGACATGTGTCATCGGACTCCATTTGCCACTCCTTCCCCTTCCAAAATATCCTTGTTTAAAAAATCCTTAATTTAAGCCATTTACAAGGTCCTTATTCCTTCCCCCGAATTTTTTCAAGTTCAAGTTTCCCCATGAGGAAAACAGATCTTTTTGGGGTCCGCTGTGTAACCCACCACAAGCCTGAGTTCACGCTGAACCTAGTTTCCTGCCTGTGCCACCAGGACAGTCACGAATGGACTTTGAGAGCTGCACACCACAAGGGGTCAGGCAAGCCTTAGTTTTCTGTGGGTAGCCCTCCCGCACCCAGCGTTTTCACTATGCTGGGAAATACTCCACGCTGTGCGCTGAGGGTCAACCAGGGCGAACTGCCCACTGGGCTTCTGGAGCTGATAGCCAGTTTCCTCCTTTTTGTCCCAGGCAACACAAGGGATTGCTAGATGGGAACAGGTGAGAGCAGCGCCTCTGAAAGCACAGCTCACCCAGCCAAATTGCTGGAGAAGTTACTTAACAGCTCAATCACCTCAGACCCAGGCATTCAGACCACCCCCTTCTCCGCTGAGAGCTGTGTTCTTGAAAAACTCCCAAGGTTGGAGAATTCCAGGTGGATGGTCATAACATATTATGAGGAAAATGGGTATGGGCATTGTGGTCATCAGATGAACGCTTATCTTTAGATTTCCTAAAAGATGATTGTGATGGCAGGGCATTAAGTAGAACACCTCAATGTCATTTGACACATCTTGAATTAGTAATAATGGCTCCTCAACAATTATTTTCCTTTGAAGTAATTCCTTTGCTCTCCAGAAACACTTTAGTGCATTTGGCGAAATATTATATGTTCCTCTTGCTCGGTTTTCGAGGTGATGGCTGGGAAGGGGCACAGTCCTTTCCTGTGACTGATTTCTAACTTCATTCCTTTCTTGTGGTCAGAAAATACACTTGTTAGGATTTCAGCTTTCTTCAGTTTCTTGAGGTTTGCTTTGTGTCCCAGCATGTGACCTAGCCTTGAGAATCATCCCTGAGCACCTGAGAAGAATATATTCAACTGCTTTTGGATGGAATATTCTCTGCAAGTCCATCGGGTCTCATATGTCATTTAAGACTGATGTTCTTTTATTGGCATTCTGTCTGTAAGATCTATCCATTGATGTAAGTGGGATTTAAAGTTCCATACTATTAGAGCTTTGTATCAGTTTCTTCCATTCGGTCTGCTAATACAAGCTTTATGTATTTTGGTGCTCTGATGTTGGGTGCATATATATTAATGATTATTATATATCCTTGATGGATTGACCCCATTTTCATCATATAATCTCCACCTTTGTCTTTTGCTACAATCTTTAAGTCTGTTTTGCCTAATATAGGTGTAGCTGTAACTGTTGTTTTTGTCAATTCCGTTTATGTGGAATATCTTTGCTTTAAAGACTTAAAGCAAGCAAGACTTTTAGACAGAGGGGGCATATTCCTTTCTGTTGTGAACCAGTGCATTCGAACTTTGACAACATCAAATCACTCTTCCTAAATCATAACCCAGAGAGAATATGGTTTCTCATTGGATGATGGCGGAGAACATGTGGACATACATCTTGAGAGACTAGAATTTGTCTCCAGATTCGTGGCAAAAGTATGGACATATAGAGAAAAAGGAACTTAGAATGCCTGACCTTGACCTTCTAGTCAAATTAACCCCCTGCCTCCAATGATCATCTGTGCGGTCACTTCCTCAGAGCTCAGCTTACAGCCAGTCACCTCTTCCCTCCTTTTATTGCTCTTATTGTGAGCTTAGTCCACTGCCAGTTGCTTGTTTCACTGTTCAGGTGCTTCTGTTTGGCATTTTACCACCTAGAGCATCAGTTCCTTGAGAGTAGGAGCCTTGCTTGTTTTCTTCTCTGCTAGAATCCTGCACCTCCTTATCACTGAGTAGGTCTTCTGTTCTTTGATAGCTGTTCTTTGAAAGAATGAGTGTCTGCTTGCTTGTGCCTGGTCCTGGGGGTAGGTCATGTACCTAAATATTTCCCTCTGGACAAAGAAACCCATCCACCCCCCTGCCTGCTAGAAATTATTTCTTTTTGTTGTGGGGACTTTTCTGAGCCTTAATATACAAATGTATTGACTTAACACATATGTTTGGAGCTCTTGTTAGCTCCAAGAGAGGGATATAGTATGGACTGTCCTCCTAGTACTGACCTTCTGTTTTAACTCCCTGGACCTGTTGTTGTTAAAGGCACAGATTCCAGAACCCCTACCCCATGGCTCTGACGCAGAATCAGGAATCTGTTTCAACAAGTGTTGAAATAGGGATTCTGATGCACTTTCCCAGAAAGGGCCTAAGCAGGCCTGGGTTTCAGGCCATTCTGGCCACTGCATCCTGCACTGGCTCAGGAAGCCTGTGTCATTGCCTGAGGAGAAGCAAGAGGCATTCTGGGTGGAGTCCTACAGCCTGTGTTCTGGCTCGAGCCCAGAGTAGTCATCTCTGTGTTGCTCCACTGTGATCTTGGGTCTTGGTTTCTTCATTTAGTTCCTTTATTGAGTAAATGTTTGTTGAGTGCCCACTGGGGGCCTGGCACACTGATATGCCCTGGGGATAAAGGAGGGATGATGGCGCCGCCCTTCTCTCCTAGAACTTGCGGTATAGTCAGGAAGAAAGATGGTGTCAACAACCGGGTGCGACTGTCACCCGGTGTGAGGGAGGGTACGTCCCTGGGTACCTTATGAGGTTCTGTGGTCTGTGTGTGGGGTGACCTACGAGGGTGCTGGAAGCAGGAGCTGAAGGATGAGTGGGAGTGAAGGAGAAAGGAGGGTCACTCCAAATGCAGGGAGCTTCTTGGGCCCAGGCCCTGTGGGAGTGATCAGGCAGAAGGTGGAGCTGAGGGAGGCCCACCAGACCAGAGCAGGGCAGGTAGCACTAGAGCCTAGAGCTGGCCCATGCTTATTTATGGGGTTCCCCAGTGTCTCCATCACACCCTCTCCTTGAGATTGGCAGCATCTGCCCCTGGTGTGTACTTACTTATTCATGTGGGTTCAGCAAATGTGCTGTGTGGCAGATGTGTGAGTGTTGCCTTCGGGGGGATCCTAGTGGTGAGGAGGCTGGGCTTAACTAACCCTGAGACTCAAGTTCTGGTCCTTGCCACTTTCTCCAGCTGCTGCATGTCCTCTGCCTCCAGAAATGACTCTGCCTTGCTCCTTCAGGGAGCAAGTTGAAAGTCTTAAGCTGGGTTGGAACCTGGGGTTCATGGGCTAGGGTTCAATGCCTGTTGCTAGGGTACTGGGCCATAGGATAGGGCTTCCCTTGCTTGGTTTCCTGTGGGATCCTAGTGACAGGAGGCTGACTTAGGTCTGAAGCGTCCCCGCTGCTCCCTCAGTAGAGGAAGGTCGAGACTTCCTGTCAGACTCCCCTTGGGCAAATGCCTGAGGTGGACCAAGAAAGATGATGGAATAACAACCACAATTAACAGGGATCGAATGTTTCCTCTATACTGAAGAGCTTTCTGTGGATTATTTCATTTAAGCCTCAGAGCAACTGTATGAGGTAAGTGCTATTAGTATCATCTTTCTCATTTTAGAGATGATGTAATGAGGCTCAGAGAACTCATCCAAGGAGCCCAAGGTCATAGGACTGGCCAGGTGCAGACAGCATTGGATTCTCACCCAGGGCTCCAAGAGCCCCACTGCAGAGCTGATGGCGGGGTGTGAGGTTGCTGACAGGGGTCCTGGTGTTTGGACTTGGCACTGTTTCATGCAGCGGTTTGGAGAAGTCTCCCTGTTCTTCCATTGATTCATTGAATATTAACCAAGGGCCTTCTGGCACAGACTGGGGCATGATGGAGTGACGTTCCACCCTGGGAGAGCTCTTAAAGGAGAACTAAAACGTTCTCCCCCACATCTGCTACTGAGGCAGACACACAGGCCCTCCCCCCCCACTGGGTTGCAGAGGGACAAGTGCTGTGTGGAGCAGTACAGAGGATGGGGTGGCACAACTGTCTGGTATCAGGGTGAACTCTGGGAAGGAGATGTGGTCTTTGTGTTGAGAAACATCTCTGCGGAGGTTCTCAGCAGACAGCCGTGAGAGCAGAGGCAGGAGAGTATCTGTTCCTGTGGCAGGAACTTACATAGAGCAGGATTCACAGGTGTGACCTTGGACCTTCCACGTGAGAAACACCTGGGCTGTGAGCAGCCAGTGCCAGTGGTCAGAAAGCAGATTCCAAGCTTGACCCAGGCCCGCTCAACCAGACCCGTTAACCGTGGGACCAGAGATTGGCATTGTAACCAGTGCCTCAGGGGACTCTGCACTGATGTTAGGCAGAGACAAGCTGGGTAGCAGCCAGCTTGGGTTTAAAACAGAGACTTTTTCTGGAAGGAGCCATAGCGTAAATATTGTTTATTTGTTTTTTATATTTTGACTTTATGGGCTAAGAGGAAAATTTGAACATACAATGTGGGTGCTTCTATAGCCTTTGAAAATGTTAACTATTTAACAATATAAAAACAGCCAGCGGATGGACATCTTAGTTTGACATCAGATTCTTGGATCCTGCTGGAGAAAGTTAACTGAGGGAGCAAGCATAGGGGTAGGGTTGGGGTGGGGAGGGGGGCAAAGCTAATGCCCCCCTAGAGGCGATGAGCAGGGCCAAGTTGGGACTGTGGGGCACCCATCTGAGAATGGTAAGAGATATGTCACTGCATAAAGAGGCTGGCCTGACCAAGGGCTCAGACAGGAAGGTGGAAAAGCAGAGCGAGGAGTCAGGTGGCACTGAACCCCGCTTGTGCTTGTGGGTGGGTGAGGCTGTCATGAGCCTGCTCTGTGTGGTAACAGGCTGAGTGGTGTCCAAGGATGGAGGGCTGAAAGGCAGTCTTTACATTTGGTTGTTCTAAGGTAATTATTATTATTATTATTTTTTTTTTTGAGACTAGGTCTCGCTATTTTTGCCCGTGGAACTGCAGGCTCATGTTGCCTGGGGTACCACAGACTCAAGCAGTCCCCAGCCTCAGCTTCCCAGGTAGCTGGGATTACAGGTGCGCGCCACCACGCCCAGCTATTTTTTGGAACTAGGTCTCACTACGTGCCCTCAGCAGGACTCAAACCGCGATCCCTGGCCCTGGCTGTGGCTTCCTAGATTGCCACCTACAGGCATGCACCACCATGCCCGGCCCTTAGGTAATCATTAACCTTCATGGGCATAGTTTTTGGAGGGAGCATGGGGATAGTTTTTGCCAGTGGGGTCCAGGGGAATAGAGTGAGAGAAAACAGACCATGTGCCCCAGGGTCTGGTCTGGTACATCCCAGGGAGTCAGCTCCTCAGATGCGGTGCTCTAGAAGTCCCTGCCCAATGGAGGTATCAACCATGTGCACCTGTCCCGAGCCAGCACACTCTTCCAGAGCCCCTTGGTGCATTGGGAGGCTTGTTCTCCCCACTGGGTCCTTGACACCTTCAAAGTCCCCTGATTTTTGAATACAGGTTTGTGGAAGGAGGACTGTGCTTTCCCAGGAAGTGTGTCTGGCTGATATCCAGGAGACAGACAGACAACCGCGATCTACTTCAAAGCAGATGTCCTCCTCGTTTGAGCATGGTTCCTTCCTGGCCGGCGTCTAGCCTCTGGCAGCTACCTGTGATGGGGTGGGAAAAGTTTGAGTTGGAAGAAAGATACTATAGTTAGAAACCTGGCTCTGGGAGGGGTGGGCTCATGGTTCTGTGAAACCGCTTCATCTTTCTGATACTGATTTTCCTTCCTGGTTGGGCAGGAAGCTCTCACAGGTACATCTGTTTCTCTAAATGCCTGGGCAGATGCGTTGTCTGGATGCAAGCACCCGCTCTCTTCAGTGCTGCTTTGGGGGGAGGTCTCCTGTGTGCTAGTCCACGTGTGTACTGGAGAGCCCCCATGTCAGGGGCTGGGCCTCTCCAAGGCTATGCCAGAATCTCTGATTCATCTCCCTGCAGTCTGCCAAAGGGGCTCCCTACACTCTTCCCAGCCCATTTCTTGCCACTATTTTCTTGGATTACTGGGGAAATGAGAAAATTAAGGACAAGTAATGGTTGTTTTTTACAACAAGCTAGTTTATTTTTCCTTTAGTGTAAAGACTTTTCCATATTAAAAAGGCATTTTCACTCCTCTTCTTTTAACTGTCCAAATGCCCATTGTGGGAATATTATCCAGCAATCAGAAAAGACAAATTTGATGCATTTATGACAATGTGGATGGACGTAGAAGGAATCATGCTAGTGGAAATGAACCAGAACGAAAAAGAGAAATACTGGATGATCTCACCTATATGCAGGATACAGGGAAAGCAAACAAACGAAAGGACAAATAAAACTGAAAACTAACAAAACTGTCAGCAGAGCTGAAACTTATAGCAAGGGAGGGAGAGAGGGGCTAAAATCAGGGACGGGATGGGCACAAGAGACTAAGATGATGGTTCACAGGTGACAAGGTGGTGGGAGAACCTCAGGGTAGACAATGATGTAAAATGCATATATATGTGCACTTAATTAAAATAAATAAAATTTAAAATGAACAAATAAAATGCCCATTGTTTCATGAAATAGAGATGATGGTAATTTTTCCTTCTGTCCTAACTTTAAAAAATGAATGTTGCCAATACCTATATGGGTATCCTCCCCCATTTTTTCATCTTATTAATTCTAATGTCATGAAATCTGAAAGTCTTTGAACCTCAGTTTTATCATCAGTGGGAATAATGGCAGCATGAACTTGTGTGTGGGTTGAGATGCTGCAGGTAGACACAATGTCTGGCATATGCGAAGCACTCTTATTAGCCCTTCTCCCCCTTCATCCCTGCTCTGATCTCCACTTCTCCCATAAAGTTAGCAACCTGCTCTCAGCAGTTCAAAAGAGGACACATGACCTGAATTTGACAAATTTTCTCTCCCTGGGTCCTCTTGAGTTCCTTACCCACTCTCCCATTTGCTCTCTAGAATCCCTCTGATATGGTTAAAAAGAGTAGGGAAATAAGCACTAATGCTCACCCATTTTTTCATTCCTTTGTTCATCTGTTTACTCAATTTCACACCCTTTTCTGTGTATCTACCAGGTGCTGGAATAGAGTATGCAAATATGATGGGTATGAAGCTCCCCTTTGTTTTGAAGAAAGGTGTGTGAGCCAAGAGAAACTATACATGTGGTCAGTTCTTTAATAAAGGCAGATGCAGACTGGCATGAGTGATCGCAGAATCCTGGACATTACTGCCACTCCTCACTCTATCTCTGTGTTTACACAGCTCTGCTTTTTGTCACTATGTATTAATCTTCATTTTCTAGAATCCCATTTAAGTGGAATCATATAATACACATTTGTTGTTGTCTTTGACTCAGCATAATTATCTTGTGATTCAATTTACTGTCCAAAGAGTCCTTTTCTTTTCACTGCTGAGTAATATTTTGTTGTATGGATATAGCAGGTTTGCTTATCTAGTCACTTGGTGATAACATTTGGGTTGTTTCCAATCTTTGGTTATTATAAATAAAGATTCTGTGAACATTCATGTGCAAGTCTTTGAATGAACACGTTTCATTTCTCTTGCATAAATGCATAGTAATAGGATGGTTGACTCTTATTGGGTGTATTTTTTGTTTGTTTCTTTAGTTTTTATTTTAAAATGTGCCGAACTGTTTTCCAGGATGGTTGAGAGTTCCATTTACTCTACATTTTTGTGATATTTGATATGGCCAGTCCTTTAAATTAAGGTTCTTATAGGTATATTATTTCAATATGCATTTCCCTAATGACTAATGATAGTTCAGGTTTCATTAATTTTTATTAATGACTAATGATAATTTAGTTTCCAACTAAAGATAGTTGAACATCTTTTCATGCACATATTTGCCATCTGTGTATCTTCTTTGCTAAAGTTCCAGTCTTTTGCTGACTTTTGTTGTGATCTTTGTTTTCTTATTTTGAGTTTTGGAAGGTTTTATTCGAGATCCATGTTCTTTATCAGATATGATTACAAATATTTTCTCCTAAATTGTGGTTTGCCTCTTTATTCTTTTTTTAAATTAAATAATTTATTTATATAAAAATTTCACATCTTTGTGATCTCTGGGGTTCATCCCCCACCCTCACTGACTGTTCCCACCCTGATCCGCCCCCCCCCATTGTGTAGTTTAATTTGGTTCTTAGCTTGTTTTGACTTTTCTTCATGGCTTTTTGTTCATGTCCCATATAATAGTGAAATCATTTGGTTTCTGTCTTTTTCTTTTGACTTGTTTCTGCTAATATGATTTATCCTAAATTCATCCATGTTATTAAATCATCCAATTTGTCATTTTTAATTGATTGCTCTTTATTCTTAACGGTGTCTTTCAAAGACCAGAAATTTAAAATTTTGATAAAGTCCAATTTATCAAGTTTTTGGTTTCTTATCTAAAGAAAAAAAACTTTGATAACCCAAAACCACTAAACTTTTTGTCTCTATTTCTTTTAGAAGTTTTGTAGATTTAAACTTTAAATTTAGTTTTATGGTCTATTTTGAGTTAATTTTTTGTATATAGTGTGTGATGTAGATTTAAGCTTTTTTTCCCCATATGAACAAATATTCAGCTGTTCAAACATCATTTGCTCAGAAGACTAGTCTTGCCAGTGTTTGCTCTGCCTGTACCACACATTACTTACCCTTGCCCCCTTGCTCTCCCTCATCCTCCAGTCTCAAGTACAGGGCAGCAAGAATTCCTCTAGATATATTTGAGCCCCTGTTTGTTTTCTCCTTTTTTAGATGCCCACAGTACTGGCAAATCTCTCATCATATTATCTTACTGTCCAGTGAGGAAAGGATCCTGTCTTTTTTATTTAACTTCTTAATTCCCAGAATTGACACACAGAAAACATTAAATGAGTGTGTGATTGAATGAATGAATGAATGATGAAGGGTATATATCATAGGGAATTATATCTAAGAGATGCTCAGGGTATGGCTAAGGGGAGGAAGGAAGGGACAGAAGGTGAAAGGAAGGGAAGGATGAGGACATGAAGGGTGAAAGAGTGATGGAAGGGGGGGAAGGAGAAGAAGACAAGGGAAGGGAAGGAAAACATCTATACTCTAGCTTTGGGAGCTCTGAGACTCAAAATAATGATATGGCCATGGAGATGCTACTCAGGCTGCCCTCTGTCCTTCAATAAACTCTCACATCACACAGCACTGAGCTGTAAACTTGGTTGCGCATTCAATCACCTAGGGAGCTGTAAAATACAAATCAGGTCCTCAGGTCCTGCTACTGATCTGCTAACAATAATAATATCTGAAATTGGAATAAATGTAGAAATCTAGGTTTTTTTTAAAATAAATCACCCAGATCACTCTGATAAAGCCCACCCTTGGAGGACTTTTTAGCATACCGCATTATGCTAAAGCACAGGCACACTTATTTCTTGTGAAGTAGTCACCATGCGGCCAGGCTTGTGAGTAAGGAAGATAAATTGATGGGGTGAGAGTTAAGTCAGAGAGACCAGTTGGGAAGCTAACCCAGTTGTTGAGGCAAAAATGCCAACACTAAACCATGCACTCAAGAGTGATTTGCAAAATATATATTATTTGCTGGGTATACTGAATTGGCATCTGGTAGGTGTTCAGAAAGTGTTTTGTGAAATAACCATTGCTGAACAATGGGAAGCTCAGTGATGCTGTGGGAGAGAATGGGTGGATCTCCTGAAGACTATGACTAGGGGGATGGGTGGAGAAGAGTGAAGGGAGTTAATGTCTGTAGCATGGCCAAATTAGGACAGCAGTGACCTTCCAAGGTTGGAGACCAAATGGCAGTGTGTTGAATAGAGTGGCCAGCAGATATATCTTCAAGATGATGAGGAGTTGAGAAAAATAGTGGAAGCAGTGGCTAGCTGGGGGTGGGAAGGTAGAGGGATGTGGGACCTGTTGGTCATCCTCCAAAAGGGTTTGTTAGCACATCCTATGTGGTGAGGTTTATGGGTGTCTGGATTATTCATGGGACACTTGCTTGTATCTCTGTGTGTGTGTGTGTGCGTGCGTGCATGTGTGTTTGTCTGAAGCATGAGATAGACCCTATTTGGGAAGCAGCATCCATCATTTTCACACATTCAGCTAAAAAATATTGATCCCTCTTTATACCATGGAGACAAAGCAAAGGGTGTTAGGAAATGGTTTAATGAGACCCTTATCAACTGCCTGTTGGGGGGAGAACTGAGTAAAGCTGAAACCAGCCTCTCGGTGCAAAAATTTGGTTGTTTTTCACAAGGCCCTCAAATTAAACCTGTCTATGGTCCTGGCAGAAAATCATATATTTGTTATTATTATTTTCAAATTCGTTGCCATTATTATTTTATCCATAGTGAAATGGGTATCACAGAACAGCGGAGGCTCAGTGTCTCATCTGCTCTCTCAGTCAACTAGAGTTTTGCCAAAACAGCATACCAGCTGGTGTTATGACTGCAGGCACTCCAGGCATCAATAGCAACTTTAACTACAGAAAGTATTTTCAAGCTGGGCATGGTGGCACGTGCCTGTAGTCCAAGAGCTGGGAGGCAAGAGGCTTGGGATTGCTTGAGTTTGCGGGTTTGAGACTACCCCAGGTAACATAGCAAGACCTGGTCTCGAAAAAAGCATCCGGGTGAGGTGGTGTGCACCTGTAATCCCAGTTGCCTGGGACGCTGAGACTGGGGATCACTTGAATCCACAGGATCAGGACTACCCTGGGCAACATAACGAGACTAGTCTCTCTCTTAAAAAAAAAAAAAGAAGGTATTTTCTTGTATTTCTGGAGCCTAGAAGTCCAAGATTGATGGCATTAGGCTTAATTTCTGGTAAGACCTCTCTTGCTGTCCCTGGCATGACCTTTCCCCAGGGCACACAGGCTGGTGTCCCCCCTCACCTCCCCAAGGACATCAATCCTATGGGATGAGGGTCCCCACCCTTTTGACCTCACTGAACTCGAATTCCCTCCCTAATGGGCTTATCTATAATTACAGTCCCTTTGGGAGTCCAAGCTTCAATGTATGGATTTCAGGGGAACACATAGATCTGTAATGTCCACTTACTATTTGTTCCCTGAGATGTGCAAAGCCAGCTGCTGCTCAGGATTTCCTAGTGGGGCTTATAGCCCTGAGTCCAAAGGTGGGTCATTCAGTTGTTTGAACAGTCCTGGCCCCGGAATCAGGCTGGCTCGTTCAGTGGTGAAGTGGAGGAGGCCAGAGACCACTCATGTGGTGCTGGGAGGGGGCAGTGTGCTTGCTCAGACCCTTGTTGTGTATTTATTTTCTCAGAGCAGAGTTGGGGGTTGGCAGAGACATTCAATCACTGAACTTATCTCCTTTGGGATGTGGAGGAGCTGGTTTCTCTGTTCTCTTATAGAAACAGATAGAAGTAAATATGAATCACAGAGAAAGTAGGGCCTTTGGAAGGAGATATTAAGACATATTTTCTCCCTTCAGGCTAATATTTGGCTCATGTCTGGAAAGGTAACCAGAGAGCTTGCTGAGGTCTGTAAAGTGTGCTTCCACTCAGAGGAAAACTCATCCCATGTGGCTGTTGAGGGAATCTCTGGCCCAAATAAGGCTCTCCCTCAGGGCTTCTCAGAAGTGCCATACTGTCTGAGAAACAGCTGGTTATGGCAGCGGCCTCCTTTGGGGCCTGGGTGACCTGAAGGTGGCATAGAACAGGCTCCAGCATCTAGTTTCAAGAAATCCCCGTGATGAGCCAAGTCACGTGTCAGCAATCACATATCCAGCCCTGGAAAGTCTGTCAAATGAGCCTCCTGCCAAGAGGCTCCTGGAGGCCCTGGGGCCTCAGGCCCGTAGTGGACTCTGTTGCAGCATGGGACAGACCCCCAGTGCAAACAGGGAGTGCTTGTGGGCACTGTGGCTGTTCTGAGACTGGATCCCTGTGGCACAAACTATAGGACAAAACCAGCTTTTTCCCACTAGTTGAGCAGTAGGCTCTACTGATACCTCTGGTCCCAATGGCTCAGGCCTGCTAGAAAATGGCAGAAGTGGCAGGTGTTCCACCCCCCACAGCCTCCCAGTGAGCGCAGCCCCACTGGGGCTCAGGCAACTGGCAGGCTGGCAGTGGCAGCAGGTGGCAGTGCTGGTTCTGCCTCCACACCACTCAAGGGCATGCAACCCCACTGGGCCTGCAGTGGCAAACTCTAGCTAGCCGTGGAGGCAAGCCTCAAGCCCTGAGCCCGGAGCCTGAGGCCCTTGGTTCCAGGCTGCAGGGAGGAGCGCTGAGCCCCACTGGGATAGCTTTAGCACGGCAGCTCTCTAGAGCCCTGCAGAGTACTGGGTCAACATGGCGGCTTCCTAAGGGTGCCCACCCCGCCACAGCTGGGACCTGCCTGCCAGTGCTGCTGCAGGCTCCCCAGCACACACGCTTTTTGCATTGTTGCACCCGGCCCGGCTGAAGGGGCAGTGCGTGCAGTGTGCATCCAGCCCCACAGACACCGGACACTGGCTTCTCTGGGCCTGTGAACCCGCCCTGACCTCGGGCCAGGTCAAGTCTGTGCAGGTGCTGGGCTGTCCCTTTTGTCTTTGGCTCCTGAATCGTAAATGAATCAGTGAGGTTCAAGCTCACTGTGTGAGTTAATTATTCGAAGTGGAACATGCAACTTAGCACGGATCAGATACTTAGGATTAAAAATGGTCCAGTCAGGTTTATAGAGACCCCAGAGAGGATGTAAGGCAGGCCAGGAGCTTGATTCATTCTGCTTCTGGTCTCTGAGGAAAGAAGGATTGGACCGATGGCCTCCAAAGGGGAAGCATAGAGCAGGCAGCCTCTGCAGACCTCCTCAGAGCTCCGCAGACTCCAGACCACTGTGGACCTTTGTGGAGACCTGGCCACTGTACCTGCTTCAGACTCTGCCTCTGACATTGCATGCGAACCCTGTCAGCCTAGGTGTGGTGGCTCAGAGGGCTGCTGTGCTGTTGGTACATACCAATAGCTCTGACACCACCCCCTGGTGACTGGTGCTGACCAGTGCCACTGACCAGCGCTAATCAGCACTGCTGACAGATAGGCACTCTGTCCGGTTACCTTTGAGAACTGCCTGCCCCTTCTGATTGTCTGGCACCACTTTCTGCTACTGTTGTCTCTAGTGCTGTTTGGTTCAGCATCTGGTGATCTCCAGCCTGGCCTTCAGACTGCTGCTGTGAGCTGCTGCAGTATCACCTCTGTGGCTCCACCCATAAGCACCTCCAGCTGCCATTGTGAGTTGGGTCCTACCCACTGCTTGCTGCCTCCAGGTGCTTGTTGATGGAACAGTGCCATCTTGCACAAGCAGCCTTTGTTTGGAACTGCTGGGCAGTATCTGGGGTGAGACACTCAGCCACTATGGCCTCAGAGACTGTTCCCCTGTTTGTTACATAAACCCCATTGTTGTTCTCTGAACCTGAGAGGTCTTGCAAGTCTTAGCACATGGTTGAAAGCCCACAGTGACCTGTTCTCTTTCTTGCCACTGTCCTTGGCATTTTTTTTTCTGTGCACCGTATTTTTGTGTTTCTGATTACTCAGAGTGCCAGGCGATGGGGAATCCCTCACCTAGGAGTTAGGGGATTTGGATCTAGAGAAAGGCTCAGGTAGGTCACTCCTCCTTGTGGGCTTCCTGGCCTGGTACCCAGAAGATTCTGGGTATTACAAGCAAAATCACACTCATCTGTAAAATCGTGTCTGTCCTGCTTATCTCTTAAGTTTTTGGTAGAATGATATGCATGGAGATATGTTTGACATTAAGGAGCGCTGTAGAATCTCAAAGTGTGATGGATGATAGCAGGTGAAGGAAGAAGGAAAGGACTCTGAGGATCAGGGTGTTTTTTTTTTTATTATTATTATTATTTTTTATTTAACCAGGTTAAATGTCTTCACAAAGCTATGCTCTAAATTCATACTGCAGCAATTCCTACTCAGAGTAGTTGTCCCACCTTACAAATGGGGTTGCTGGGCCTTGGAGAGGTTAAAGAACTCTCTCCCCGCATATAAGAACCCATGAAGGGCAGAGGTGGGGCTAGAGTCATTGTGCCTTAAGGAGAGCAGTTGTTTCCAGGAGCCTGGTCTCAGGAGGAGGAGAATATAGTTAGCAGGAAGCCTGACTCCTGGTGGGAGGCCAAGAATTCAGAAGTGGGGTATTAGCCCCCCAAAATGTGAGGACTCACTCAAACTAGCTGAGATGGGCACCCACACTGAACATGTCTTCAGAAGCAGTTTCTCCAAGCCACTGCCCATTTCTTCCATGTCCTCCTCATCCAGTCCAGGGCTGACTGGACTGAACTGGGCTGGATGAGGTTGGCCACCTGCTCCTGGCCCTCCTCACCCCTGAATCACGGCTCTCACCACCTGACACTTCTGATACCTCCACTTGCTTTTACTTCTCCTGCTGAGTTCTGTCATTTAAGCCCCCCTAATTTAATAGGTTTGTCTCATTATTTTGATTAATCATATTAACTCATGTTAATTAAGAGAGAGATTTAAGCGATGACAGAGGTTAATGGAATCAGCCCGTGTTCTTTTCTGGCTTTTGTTGGGGGCACCAGCAGACATGGAAGAAGATGAGGGGGGAATGGAAGAGCCGGTGAGCAGGGTCCAGCCAGGACAAGCCAGGGAGTCTGGGAGAGAATGGAGAGAAAGGTATCGAGGAAGCGATCAGTTACCAATCGGAGTTTCTTGCTAATTGAATGTCTGATTTTATTAATGATGGAATTTATAAAGGTCCTTAAGAAAAGAAAAGAATTTAGTCAGTTCAGCAGTTAACTGAAAATTAACGCAGAGGATATAAGCTAAAATGGCCATTTATTTGTCTTCCTTTTTCCCCTTGTGGTGGGACTGAGAGGGGACACACCACTTAAAGGTCTTTTCCATGTTGGGGCTCTCTTTATTCGGTGCTGGAGCAGACTGGACATATCTAGCTCTTCAGCCAGGTGCCATTAGGAATAACACATGCAGCTACTTTATTCCAGACCCCATACTAAGCAACTTAAATGCCTCTTTCCACTTAATCTGAAAGAGCAGCGGGGTCCGTATTGATGGAGGAGAAAGCTGAGGTTCTCAGATGTTCAAGGTTTCATGTTTGAGGAGCACAGATCCAGGATTCAGCAAGGCCCTGAGCTCCCGAGCCCCAGACCCCACACCACTCACCCTGCACCACGTGTAAGGAGCATGAACCACCTCCTCACAATTTGATTCTGCAGCTTTGGAAAGAAAGCATTGTGGCCGGGTTAGCCTCGAAAGTCAGGCCAGGAAAGTCATCACATCATGATGACTCCATGACTTCAGTTCTAGATGGGAGCTGGATGGCCTGCCATGAACCTGGCTGCAAGCAGACCTTCACGTGCATAAACCGAAGGGTAGAGGCCAAGGTTGGGCATGGTCCTGGGTAGGCTGAGGTTTCCCAAATTGGCTTCTCCTTGGCTAACAGGTACCTTTCTCCCTGCCTTCCAAGTAGACCCAGAGCTGAGAAGCCCTGGCATTAGGGGGTGAAGCGTGTCCCCCAGAGAGATGTGTTGAAATCCTCACCTCTGGTATTGTGAATGCAACTTCCTTTGGAGATAGCGTCCCTGCAGCTGTCATCAAGGGAGATCATATTGAAATAGGGTGAACCCAAATCCAGTACTAGTAGGCTCCTTATGAGAAGAAGGGGAGACACACACTCAGAAACAGGGAAGGAAGAAGGCCGCTGGAGAGGAGGCAGAGACTGGAGCTCTGCTCCCACAGGCCAAGGGACACCCGAAGCTACAAGAAGCAGGTGGGGACAAAGAAGACCCCTGTCAGAGGTTTCACAGGGAGAGTGAATTGGCGCACACCATGGTTTGCTGCCCTAGACTCCTGGGCAGTGGGGGAGTAAGCTTCTGATGTTCTAAGCCCCCGTGTTTGCAGTGATTGCTCTGACAACTATGGCAATCTCATACACCCTCAGCGACTTGACTGGGTCCGAAACTCTTTTACTTGCTGGGTGATGCTGCTTCTTCAGCTTAAGATTTTGATTCCTATAAGATGGAGGAAATGTTCTCTGGGCAGCCATCTCTCTTCTGTGGTAATTACAAGGAGGGTGTCATGTGAGGCACTTTGTGGGCTCATGCAAGGCAAATGCAGCACCAATGCAGCTGTCACTGAGCGGAACTATATTCCATGCTTGCCTGGGGTAGCCCTTACCATCACCTGACTCCCAAACCTGAGTCTTTATCCTGAGCCAGTAATTCCAGAAAACCCCCATCCTGTGTGTTTTTCTTCCAGATTTTTGGGATGTAAAGGAATTCTTCACTTATTCTTACAAGAGTGTCAGAGACTCCCTGGCGCTCGCATTAAAAAACCGCAGAGTCTGATAGGGTTCCACCTCTCCCCTCTTCTGTGTGAATGACAGACATCACTAAGCGATCACAGCACACTTTTCTACTAGATTTGTGAGTAACCTCAGAACCCAGCTCTCCAATTTATCAGGATCAGCACACTGCTACACATTTATTCATTCACTACATGTTTGCAGAGTCTATTGTAGCCAAACTCTGTGGCGGGCACTGGATACTCAATAATGAATTAAAGAGATGGTCCTAGAGTCTAGAATAAACTTTCGTACTATGCCTCCCCTAGTGAGAAGGCTACTTGTCTGGGATCAGAAGCTTGGACTATGCACTTGACTTGTGTCAGGTTTCTCGTGTAAAATGAGAAGGCTGAGTGAGATGACTTCTGTGGTTCTTTCCATGTCTAAGTCCAAAACCACACCTGAAAAGTAGACCAGAGACCTGTGTCTTAACTAGCATCCAAATCTCCAGTGCTTGGAGCTCCAAGCAGCACTTAGTGGTTATTACGGTAGGGGAGGCATCAGGGTATGACAGAGATCTTTCACAGGGACCTCCAACTACTCCCAGACAAGACAGTGCCGTCATCATCTGGGAATAATACCCTTGCAATGCAGTGCTAAGACTGCAGATTCAGGAATACACATATGCAGGAACTCTGTGTAGCCTACACTTGGAAACCAACTTGTTCTTAGCTTCAACCAAAACTTGGCAAGTAGAACAGAGAAGCTCTGACTTAGCAATAGCATGTGTGGAAAAGATTTAGGGACTGCAAGCAGTTGTCAGTTGAGTTAAGTCATTGGGATCTTAATCTGCGCTAGTAGAGATAACATTCAAGATGAAGGAAATGGGGGAGGTCTTTGATTTATAGTGCAGTTCTGACTGTTGCCTGGTATATATTCATTTCTGGTCCCCCCTCCCCCATTTAAAAGAGAAGGGTGATGTGCAGACTAGCACTTGGGTATCTACTATTAGAATCCAGCACTTAACTATTAAATCCATTTATTTAATCCCCACAGTAACCCAATCATCCAAGTTAATTGCCCATCATTATACAGATGAGAGGTAGAGGCTAAACCAATCCTAAAGGCCTCTCATCCATTAGATGGTGTAAACAGGAATGGAATTCAGGTCCACCTCACCCCAGGTTCCGTGGTCCTTTCATAGACAGTGGTGACTTGGAAAGGGGAAAGATCACTTCAAGGTGGCTATTATGTGAGTGAGAGAAGCCTGTCAGACCTAAGTCTGATTTTGAAGAAAAGATGGATTGGAAAAAAAAGTGTTTGGGTGTGTGCGTGTGTGCGTGTGTGTGCGTGTGAGCATCCCTGGGAGGTGTGGAAAAGTAGTGAAGGGACACAGCAGGAGGAAAGAAAAGTGAGTAGAAGCTGAAGGATGAGCCTCTGGGAGGTATATCTGCTGAGCATGAAGCAGGAAGACACATTGTTTGTGCAGGGAACAGGCAATAGACAAAGGTGGGCAAGTTTTAGTCCAGACCCCAGGCCACTTTACATGCTGGGTTAGGAAGTGCAGACTTTACAACCTTTGCAGTGGGGAGGCAGTAAATACTGAAGACTGCTTGGGTTTGAGTATCAAGCTAAGGGTTTGGCTTCAGGGAGATGATCTGCTGGCTACATCCTTGATGGAGAGAGAGGGACATGGAAGGATATGACCCAGTAGACTTTCAAAAGCAGGAAGTGACAGGAATAAAAGAGATGATCAAATTGCCCAAGTTTGCAATTGTCTCTCTTTACTTTCCAAGGAGAAGTTATTTTTTTTTTTGTAACTAATCATAGACTTTGGGTAAAGCAAGCTTTTAAATACTGACTCCCTCCAACAATCCTTATTCTTCTAGGTAGTTCTGAGTTTCACTGGTCTCTTTTTTCCTTCAGCCTATGCAATTGTCTTTGACTTCTTCAGCTTTTATTTGGATGAACAAGTATTTTGTGGTCATTTTTGAAGATCATTTTCATAGAATATAGAATTTGGGTTCTAGATTTGCCATTTTTAATTGATTATATATATATATATATATATATATATATATGCTTTTCTTCTTACATTGTTGTATACTCCATAGTTCTCCTACAACCATGTCAACCAAGAACTGTCAACATGATAACTTGAACTCACCCCTCCCCTGATTTTGCCCTCCCTCCGCTCCCTTGCTGTATGCTTCAGTTCTATTATCAGCTAGCTACTTTTAACTTTTTCTTGTCCTTTTGTTTGGTTTCTCTTTACTCCCAAATAAGTGAGGCCATCTGCTATTGAGGTTGATAACTTTTATTTCATTACTTTAAATGTTATATTGTTGCCATCTGACTTGTAGTGCTTCTGACAAGAAGTCTATAAAAATTTTTTATCTCTGTAAATAATCTTTCTCTGTAAATAATCTTTTCTGTTTGGCTGTTTTTTAAGATTTTCCCTTTCTCAGTAATTTTCAGAAATTTGATTTGTTCATTGTATTTGTCCTTATTTGGGGTTTACTGAGTGTTATGGACTGAATGTTTATGTCTCCCCAAAATCAACAGGTTGAAACCCCAGTCCTCAAAGTAGTGGTATTAGGAGGTGAGACCTTTGGGAGGTAGATTTATATGAGGTCATGAGGATAGAGTTGCTATGGTGGAATTAATTCTCTTTTTTCCCCTACTTTTATTTATTTAAAATATATATCACATCAATTTAATCTCCATTTAATCTCCTGGGGTCACTCACCATCTCCCCTCCCTGACCATTCCAGCTGGTCCCCACCCTCCCATTGTGTACTTTCATTTGGTTGTCCATATATTAGTGACACCATTTGGTTTCTGTCCTTTTCTTTCTGACTTATTTCTGCTAGTATGATTTCTTCTAGGTACATCCAGGTTTCGATAAATTCATCAAGTTTGTCATTTTTAATTGATGAGTAATACTCCATTGTGTATATATATGTATATATATATAT